>JBBPPX010000021.1:0-188359 GCA_038092235.1 Leccinum boreale | reverse complement strand
GGGGGGGGGGGGGGTGGGGGGTGGGGGGGGGGGGGGGGGGGGGGGGGGGGGAGAGAGGCGGGCACCCACCTCGTCACGTTCGACGCTGTCATCGTGTCGTCGTCGCGTGGCATCCTCACTGGCGCGCCGTGGCTGCTGGTGGACCTGTCGTCATCGTCACATTGCACCATCGCGCAGTTGTGTTGTCACATCGTGGACGAGGTCTGGAGCGAGCGTAGGGTGAGAGAGGGAGAGGGAGACAGGCGGGCACGCTGGCGTGGTACTGCACGCCGTACCGCGTTTTGGTATGCGACAACCCGGCGCCCGGCGTGTGGTGGTTGGATCATCGCTGTGCTGTGGTGTCACGCCGCATTGTGGTCTGCTGGGTCTCGAACATTGCAGAAGTCACACGCCACAATGTCAACAAATGAGTCAGCCGACTACCATATATAGATAAAAGATGCCCTCAAGAAAGAGCGATAAACCTGGAACCCTAAAGGGTCCAGGAACAACAGTTCACGTTCAGCAGCATACCAATATTATGCCGAACAAGAACCTTGCTGCACACCCGCATGAGAAACCATGCCACTGGCAGATCCTCCCCGAGAAATACGAGTTGATGACTCTCCATCAGGCTTTCTATAAACCGGGGCGGTTTTGAGAGAAATCAATCAGGAAAATAATACTTAGCATGACTCATCGAGAGAATCTAAAACACGTTTCTTCCACATTCGAACATCAACTTCGCGCTTGTACAAGGCGTTGATCCGGCGTTCAGTGGATTCCACAACCCCAGTGAGCGAGCAAGTTTGAGATCGTGTAAGATTTCCTGTTGCTTGGACATCTCGACAGCCATTTGCTTGACTCATCGGGCGACGGCGATTGCAGGAGGCTGCACGAAATCCGGATTTCTAATGTGAACTTCCCTAATATGCCGAGAGCTTCCCAGATCCAAACACCGAATGTCTCTAATTTTGGAAGCGCTCGTTCTGCAACGGGCTGTCAACCAAGCATAACAAAAACTTCGGACTCACCGCCTCGATCAACGCACAATCATTCACCAACCAAGGCACGTGGCTCAAAAAGGCCACTGCGCCCAGCTCAAACATCGTATCGTCCTCTGCCACGACCACATCCTTGCGCTGGTCTGCGTCTACCTCTTCCTCCACCGACGCCCTCGACATCGTCTTGGTCGTCCGCGTTGGAGGCGCCAACCTCGGCGCCAACGTAGCCAAACACGCAAACGCAACGATTGCGACTGGAACCGACACTGGTCCGACAGTCTCCGCCAGAACATACCATCGTCTTTGTCGTCGTCCGGCTTCCAGGACTTGCGCAAACTGTGCTAGGGTGAGACGTGACGTCTTGGAGGATGGCGAAGACGAGCTAAGGGGGAGAAAGTGGTGGAAACAAGGGAGCGACGGCCACGACCACCGAACGCGAGGGTCCGCTCGACTTCCTAGTGCGGTCGATGGGCCATCAGAGACGGTGCACACGCGGTCATGCACGTCCGGATGGCTCTTGGATAGGGGTCACGGAATGGTACGCCCCGCCATCAGTCGACAGAACGCGCTCGACGAGCAGCACCTCCTCTCCAGAAAACGAAGAGGAGGGTATTGAAACACGATGTGCTGCTCCCCGCAGACGAGGGAGAGGGCTCCGTGAACACGTGCAGCAGGGTGCGATGTCATCGCCGCAGCGAACACGCTACATCCCAGCTTTTTTGACGACTCGAGTGGGCTCGATGCTACTGCGCAACTGATTGGAGCACGGATTCCGGATTCCGGAACGTGGGGAATGTTGGTTGCTTCGACAGGAGTTCCCTGAGAAGCTTTGGGAGGAGAGCACCAAATTGATGAAAGTCGTGCCAGTGTGGTGTGCAGAGTGGGTCTGCCTGAGCGGAAGCTGGATAGTGGGGGAAGGATTCGAGGACGTTGAGGACCAGACTTCATAGATTCGAGAAAGTGGAGCGGAGACACAGCATTAATGCCTGTGTGGCGAAATTTGCATTGCCTGGGGAAGTGCGAGCTCCGCATTTGCATACACAACTGCTGAGTCGATGGTTTGGTTTGGGACTAAATTTTGGGTATTGGCATCATTGTAGACCAACCGGCAAGATCTTGCTGAACGAGCCAGATTATCTGTATCAATGGACTCTAGCGTCACCAGAGGTGAAGGTTGGTTGCCTTGCCTATCTCGTGAAATTGTTTTCGTTAGAGTGTGCTTCCAACGACTCGGTCGGCGCCACAATTTCGAGCACCGCGCGGGTTTCACCCATTCATTCTTCGCGACATCGATTTTACCCGCAGAGGTGACTCAGCGAAACCTTGGGTCGTCTCGATTCACTGGCAATACGTGGCGAGTCACTCAAACAACCCTTGAATCCAGAATTATGTGCACTCCTATTTGCGAACAAGGACCCGTCAGTGCCAGTAGTGCAAAGAGATATGTACTCGCCTGCGCAACTTCTCAGGACAGCCCTTTACTTTCGAACGCTCAAACGCCGCTCGCGCAAGTTTTTGGTGCCAGGCCCCACCTTTGACTATGTTTAGTCCTCGGATGCTCTATCAGCTTCTACTGGCTCACCAAATAATGGATTAATTGTTGATCAAAAGCCTATGGGCACCCGAGACTGTAAGTCATTGATATCCATTCATTTCGTAATCTGTTTGTTCAAAAATTTCCCTCAATAATTCGCTGGCTTGCCATGGGGGGACTACTCCAGGTGCGTGCTTTCTATGACGCATACTTTCAGTCAGAATTTTGGAATCAATATCAGGAAGTGCAACCAACTCACACTGATGTTCCACAAAATCATCCTCGATATTAGTGACTACTCCCGCAGAAGTACCGTGGAGTAGCAATACCTAGAATTCGCTCATTCATCAGATTGGCGGTGTACGTTGCACGTACCACAGATCATTCAATCCAGGCGAATGACATGAAGTTGACACTCAAATCGCGGAAGCTGGAGGTGATATTTGCAAGCTGGAATGCAGGTAGGCGAAAGAAGGGCATCATCCCTGATGCCGATATGGCGACGAGCAGCTGACCTGAGAATGTTCCCGCGTTATGAAAGCGCGGTGCAAAGAACCAGACAACCGAATTAGAATGGATGATTGGCGCTGAAGGTCGTCCTATATCAGACTATGTGAGAGGTACGAACCTGATATTTTTCTCCCCCCCACTCTGCTCTCTCTCTTGTGAATCATTCTTCATAGAACATCCTGCTGTCGACAAAGTCTTCAGTCGTCCCACTTCCCGACTATGCTTTCACACCCACTTTGGTCATCGACTGGTCAGCATGCCTCCACTGCGCTGTCTCGCGCCGATGTCCTAGTCGTCGCCGGAGATCTGAGTTAGCAAGCCAACGAACATTCCGAATGGCGTGCGTTCGTTGGAACGGTTTGAAGTTTTCACAGTCGGCCTGCAACTCGGCACTTTCCTCACTTCCTCACCACTTTTCACCACTACTCTTTCTCTCCCGGCTTGACCCATCCCTCATTCTATCAAGCTACCATGTCCTCATATGTCCCATCGTGAGCCAGCACGCTCCCACCTTCCAAGTCTAACGACCTCTGCGTAGATCGGTGTATCAACATCCGACATCACAGCATCAAGGCCCTTCCACTTACAGCGAAGGACACAACACTGATTGGGGTCAAGAGGTAAGCTTAAGCTTGTTTTTTCATCCTATTGTATCTTTCTTTCCTGCTGACGCGGATGAATTTACAGCACGATGAAGTCCTTGTACATTACGCCAACCAACCGAATACAGGAGCCACTCCCAATGCCGGGTGCGGTTTTCGTGTCATTTTTCTTTATATCGCTGACAGATTTTCATAGGGCTGTGGCAGATGCACAGGTGGATATGCTTCAATGCATGCTTGCCACGGCTATCTCCCCGTTTGGCGAACATATCTCTCCCTGCCGCGAAGGCTTTGCCAACTTGAACAGCTTAATGATCCACCAAAGGAAAAAGCATGGCGTGCGAGGCCCCGACGGGATGGGGTTAGATTGTGTCTGGTTGACAAACGGGGACCATATCTGCGGCAAATATATCCGCAAAGGCGGGTACAAACGCCACATCTCTGTCCACTTGGGCTTGAGAGTTGACTGCGAGCAGTGCAATCGATCCTTCTCTCGCAACGACACTCTGGAAGACCACATTCGAAGAGTCCATCTGTAGATTCTAGGATCTTGTACTTGTACCAACTATGTAACAGTTCTCCTTTCGTTGTGTTATTGTATGAGAAAGTGTCCTTGGTGGAAGTTACATTCCCTGTCACCGCTCATCAGAACTTTCTCCTTGACGCAAGGGGGAAATAAGATGATTGATACCATCAACACCCCGTTCTCCGCTGACCCGTGACCTCCGTCCACATCCTCGCGCGAACTCCGAGACACACCGAAGGAGGCAAGACGAGCCAACACAGTCGCTCCCACGATGAACACGCAGCGCGCACGGTCGGACTCTGTTGATCGTTGGTTGTGGCATTGGAGGAGGCGAGCCCACGCCAGCGTGATCCGCCTGTCACCACTTTGTACCCTGGCCGTTGGCAGACAGTGGTCAAAGCAAGTTAAATTGAGTGACTGGATCCGGACACGGTGAGAGGACCCAACAGCATCGTCCGGGATGGAACACAGAAGTTTACAGCATCGTCTGTCTCTGTCTTCCCCATTCAGTTGTTTGCAATGTGGGCGTCATTCGAGGCGGTGTGGCAGAATGGACGACGGCCGTATTCTGCCAGCTGGTGTGCCGCTTAATACAACACGGTGAATATTCCATACAGAACATGGGAAAAAAATGGAAGCACGGAGATCTGGACCAGTGCTGCCATGAGCGTAAATCACGACAAAAATAGAGACTGCACGACCATAAGCGGCATAACTCGCCTCGGATCGCATACACGATCGCTGAACCATTGTTCTTCTCTGGAAACGATCAGGGGGTCTGCCACCATTCTGGGCGTTTTGATCGGAATTGCGTGCATCATGACATCATGCTTGCGGGGTTTGCAGCGGGAGGAATCCACTGAACCTGGCACTTTTGCGTAGCCCGACAGGACGATGCTACATGTGCTCATAGGCATTTTCGAGTGGAAATGGCGGCCCTGGCATCGGGAAAGGACATTGCATGGATCTTCCATTCCAAACCCGGGAGGTGAAACACGGCGTATGACGGAATCTGCCAACATACGCGTCAGTGGGGTAGTCAAACATCTGAGGTGATACTCGTTTACAGGGGGACATAGGGTTTCATCAGATGAAGCTCCAGGAGCATGATGGTAAATTTTACAGCTCGACGCATCCTCAGGCTGGTCAGCGCATCACCCGAAATTCGTACATCACCAAGGCAATTGAAGGTCGGACGCGCCAGCTAGTTGATGACTACGTGTCTTCCTTTGCAAAAGGAGGACATGTTCCAGAAAACCGCGGCCAAATGGTTGGCGAGCAGAACCTTCCATGTGGCATATTTGCAGTGTTCGAGATCTGGAATCAGAGTGTGCCGTTGATCTCGGTGTTCCACGGGAAGATTCCAAGGCCTGCCAAGACAGATTGGCAGGGTGAGCTGATGATTATATCTGGGATAGGGTGGTGATAAATACCGAACGGAACACACTTCTTGAATATCACCCTGTTACCCCTGGAGCCCTTGGAAAGTCAAGTATGCTGTTATTTTCGGACTCGATCACCGAAGGAGCGCTCAGAGCAAGCGATCATAGAGACCTGCCGTCTAGATTGTAAATTCTCAGTTCTTCGGCGGAATGGGTTCTGATGAGTCCCATGTAGCGAACTATCTAATGATGTCAGCTTCGATATGAATTCGTAGGTTTCTTTCGACATACCGGCACACAGTGGCCAGATTGGCCAATGCTAAGACCATACACAGGTGGACATCGACAGTGGACGAAACATGGGCCAATATAATGCAGGCCGAGTTTAACAGGGTTGGTATTCCTGATGCCAAGATCGAGCTGGCTCTTTGACCGTCCCGTCTTTCAGGATGCGAACATCCAACTTCTAACAGGGTCCATCAATCAGTTGGCAGAAGAAAGTTGCGCAGACGACGGCCCTACAAACCTGGCACTGGGCTTCTCTACACCTCCCAGTAGTTCCCAGCTCCCCTCATTTGAAGTCGAATCTACTCCCCAGGCTGTCCAAACGACATCCTTAGCCCGCCAGTCATACCTGTGCTCTTGGTGTCATCAGGGTTCGGATGTCCAATGCAACCATTCCTTACCTACCAGATTAGCTCTCCTTCGCCATCTTGGTGTGAAACACCAGGTTTCGGGCGGGCCAAAAGAGAAGATTACTTGTCGTTTGCTGGATCCGAAGACGGGTTCAGTGTGCAACAAGCAGGTGAAACGCGGAAATATACCTAGACATGTGGATACCCACTACTACCCCGTCCGGTACCCCTCCCAGTATTGTCCCGCTGGCACGTCTTTTTCACGTCAGGACAGCTTGAAGGAGCACATCAAAGACAAGCATACAATGGCGCCTCCCGAGGCGTAGGGCATCCCGGACTTGCTTTGCTATATTCCCGAATCTTCTATCATCCATCTCGTTTTGCCTGTGCTTTCGCGTTTTGACATCCGTTTGTCCAAATACGTTTTCTTGATAAACTAGACGGTGACACAATTATATATTACTTAGAGCCTATGCGGAGAAAAGAATTCTGAGCGACATACTTCAAGTTGTCTAGTGTTCAGGTCGACAGACTATAGAAATCATCTGGGGATTTGAGGAACCAAAAACTTGGCGCCAACTGATTCGACATTGTTTATACCTTACAAACACCCGAGAACTGGGCTGCTGCAAACAACCTATGTGTGTGCATCAGCAACGATCATGAAGCATGTGAGTGGCGAACAAGTTACATGATTCCTCCGCACCAATTGAGCGGCCACTACGAGGGAAATATCATGGCGCCTTTTCTGACTCGAAAAAAAGCAGGTTGGTTTAAATAACGGCTGTATCCGGGCCATGGTATCCGAACAGGATGGGCTTTGGCCAGACGTGCGAAGTGGCCCCAAGTTGGCAAGCCACACGAAGTTCCCTGTGGCTCATCAAGCTTCCGAACTACAGCATCAAATAAGCCTTGAATAGGACGGCGACTATGCGTATTCCCATACAGCATGCCCGTTCAGCTTCAAGTTCCTTCAAATAGTCAGAGTCCGTGGCTTGGCCATGCTGTCAGCTGTGACTCCAATTTCAATTTGTCGGGTCTATTAAAACGTCGTGTCACGGCACTTGAATCATTAAAGAGTCGTTAGTAAGGTTGGTGCGATGGGCGATTTTGTAGGTGCCTCCAAGAAGAGATCGAGCGTATAATTATCTCCATCACCTCAATATATTTCTGCAACACCCGAACCACCTGCAGTACGTCGCTCCGTGTTGGAGTGATATCTCAGGCATCCGAGGACTCATTTTGTACATCCTCACCTGATTTTAACTCGGACTCGGACTCCATAGGTGGGTTAACGAGCTCGTCACTACTCATTCGATTAACGTTGCATGCGGCACCCCAATTGACTCGAGAGCATCAAGAGCACTTGCAAGTTCTTCTTACAAGATCACACCAGTTTTATGGGCTGGAGAGGAGTTGATGTGAATAGAATTTGATCAGGACAAAAGAGGTACCCCACGCTTGCCCTTCACTTGCTGTGCGACGCTAACCGGCGATCTGCGCTGGACAAAAAAGGGGTCGGCGAACGAATAAATAAATCGCCACGGCCCACAACGACTGACTGTTCTCCAGACCACCATGAACTTGAAATCTCTGACTGCACTTGCTCTCGCTGCGTCGGCTACGCCCCTTGTTTTTGGAGGGCCTATTGCGTATGTTATCTGCCTAACCGGTGAGCATCGTCCTCACAACATGGATCTCTGTCTGTACTCACCCATCCTTGCCTCCGTCGACCAGGATGCAATAGTGCTGCAGCCGCTTGCAATACCGCAGCTGGCTTCTTGTTCGCGGTGCCATTGGTGGGCGTCGTTGCCGGTCCTACTGCCATCGTTGCGTGCAATACGGGTCTCAGTACCTGCATGGCAGGATGCCTCGCTGCACTCTTTGGCCCGGCCCCCTGAACTCGGTATGATTGTTGCTCTTGACTTGGGCTGATGGTTCTGGTTAGCTCAACTTCTTGTTGTACGGAGTTCCATCTGACGGCTGAATGTCCCGGGTACGAGACATGATTGAGTGTACGATAAAATGAATACTTACACTTTGTGCGTACCATGTGGAAATTGGAGGGAATCGTCGAGTGTCACATGAACTTGGGGGTGCGCCACCTTACCGCCCCAACCTGGGGGGTTTCTCAGCTCAGTAACGCGTTCTCAAGAAGATCTCCTCCCTTACATCTCACTATAAAACCTGCAAGCATGGAAGTCGAGCAGTAATTCAGAATTATCATACACATATTCCGACTAACCCATCGAACTCCATGGCCTTCAGTCAGCAGACTCGTGCACTCTTCTTGAAGCCAATCGACGAATTTGTCATTGCTCCGGAAGATCAATTCGTTCTCGATGTCGTGTATTCCGCGCTAGCATGCATTGGTAAAGATGCGCCTCGCCTCAGAGACCAATATGTAGTATGTAGTGATATTCACCCCGCTGGATCCCTCGACCAGGGTTAGATTGATCTACTCGCAAGGTTTGGTAACCCAATCATCCGTATGTATGTATCAAACCAGGTACGCACCTTGTTGCCTTCTCCATCATAGACCTCCGGGTTTTTGGTAGTGTCATAGATCGCGCGGAGAATAGTCGTCTTTCCAGCGTTCGCCCGCCCAATGATAAGGATCCTGAAGCGGCCAAATTTCTCTCGGATATTTTTCAAAACCACCTGTCTTGTTTGTCGACATATCTGAATACCAAACGTGAGCAGCTTCTTCCGGATTACATCTGAGGCAAAGTATCGACGGCTTGCCCATACACTGGATGCGGGCGTTCGATGAAAAGAGAGATTGGGATGAGAATTGCTGCCATTCCAGTTCCACTGACCGTCATATATACAGTACCGTACGCATACATGGCGATGATCAATATCGATGATGAATGATCCTCCGCACCACTGCGAGCGAACGCTTGAGAGCTCCCTTTGAAATGCTTAAGCGATCGCATAAATCACTTACAGAAACCATCAAGATCCCTACGACAAATCCATTGGCTCCTCCCCTCCCTCCCCATCCCCCAACTCTTCCTCCTCTCCCTCTCCTTGCGCTTGTCCCAGCCCCAGCACATCCCCATCCCCATCCCACCGTCTTCTCAAATGAGGATAACACAACTCCCTCTCCTCCACAACCGCCTCCACATCATCCTCATTCCAATCACTCGTCGCCTCCCATTCGTTCTCAAACTCAATGTCCAACGCCAATTCGGCGTTCTCTCCCTCACTCAGCGGCAAAAACGTGGCGAGTGCGTATGCGGTGTAGCCCGGTCCAGACCCTGCACTCGCCGTGGCGGAAGAAGATCCGTGCACGGAGTGCGGCGACGACTGTCCGTGCCCGTGCCCATGCCCGTGTCCGTGTCCGTGCGATACTACCTGGGGCTGAGCCTGCACCCATCGCCGCTCCCGAAGCCGCTTATGCCGTTCCCGGTCCTCCTCGATCCGCTTAAAGATCTCTCCCCGAGACAGGTGTGCATCGTTTGCAGAACCAGGAACACCGCGCGAGGACGACGGCGGAGGAGGTGGGTGTGCCGCGGCGGCGGCTGACGACGTAGTCTCGACAGCCTGCGTCTGTCGCGACGAGAGCACCTGCATCACCTCGTCCACCCGCTGGGGCTCGACAATCCGTTTCGTACGCCAGTTTTCGAGGATCTGTGTGTCCATGTCAGTCATGACTGCGAACAGGAAAAAAAAAGTAGAGGTGAAAGCAAACCTGTTTCGTGCTTGTGAGATTCGGCAGACCCTGTCGTCCGACCGGGACGACGCACTCAACGATCTGACGGAGGTCGCGGGAGACATAGTCGACGTAGAAAGAAGCGTTGGATTGTTTAGCATGCCTGGTAACACTGATTTAGCGGACGAGCGCGGAGCAGTGGGGAGGAAACCGCGGCTGGATGGACAGAGCAAGGACGTACGACGACTCGGCGAGCGGGGGCTGGTGGGCCTTTGCGAGCAAGGACGACTCGCACAGCGAATCGAGGAAATAGAGAATGTTGATACGGTGGTTGATGGAACCCTAGTGGAAAAGGACCCTCGTTAAAGATCAATACATTTGAATGGGAGAACAAGAGGCTGTCGCGCACTGCGACCAAACCATCGACAGACAGCAGCACGAGAAAGAAAAAGCGGCACACCTTTTGACACTCCTCGATGATACACTCCCACAAGTCCTCCCCGCATCTCGAAAAATACTTGAGCGCATATCCGACCACTTTTTGGATTGACTGCTGTGTCCTGTGGAGAGGATGAAACAGAACCGTCCGCCCACAATCAGTCGATCAGCAAAATTGTCATAGCGCGGCAATGGTAGCACAGAAAAGAAAAGGGTCGATCAGGTATCACGAATGAAAGGACTCGATCGACAAGAAAACACAAACACCCACGCGTTGAGTTTTCGCAGCAGACCCAAGAATTGCATGCGTACTTCAAACGGGTCCATGATGGAATCACTGAGGGTCTTCTCAGGCGACCGGGGTAGCCAGAAACAGAGATTTGTTGATTAGTTGAAAGTTGATGTCATTTCATTAGAAGGCGGTTGTTGTCGTTTGATTGTCACCCTCCCAAAAGGCAAACATGTACACAAATTAGGGGCATGTATAAACTACAGACTCATCGACGAAGACAAGCGTCCTGGTTACGATAGGATTGTAGATATAATTTAACCCTCGAATGAACCCTTGGAAACCGAGAATAAAAACCAAGAACCCTGATCATATCACCAACGAGGAGTTCAAATGGAAAACTTTGGTCTTCGCCATCTTGCGAGGCTCGTCTTTCAACCCCTCGATCAACTGGATCTATGACAAGAGTCTCAGCATCACTTTCCAACCAAGCATCACCAAAACTTCAGACTCACCGCCTCGATTGACGCACAATCATTCACCAACCAAGGCACCTGGTTCAAAAAGGCCTCCGCGCCCAGCTCAAACATCGTATCGTCCTCTGCCACGACCACGTCCTCGATATCGTCTTAGTCGTCCGCGTTGGCGACGGCAACCTCGGCGCCAACGCAACCAAACACGATAGACTGAAACGATCGCGATCGGAACCGACAGTCCCCGCCGGACGGAGCACACTATCGACTGCACAAACTGTGCCAGCATGAGGCGTGGTGGCTTGGAGGATGACGACGACGAGCCAGAGGGGGAGAAAATGGTGGCGATGGTGGAGACAGGGGACCGACGGCCGCGACCACCGAACGCGAGAGTCCGCTCAACTTCGAGATCGCGTGCTAGTGCGGTTGATGGGCCCTCAGCGACAGTGCACACGCGGTCATGCACGTCCGGATGGGATAGCGTCTGCTCTTGGACAGCACCTCCTCTCCAGAACACGAAAAGGAGGGTAGGAAAGCCGGGAAAGATGTGCTGGCGCGCAGACGAAGGTGAGAACTCCGTGAACACGTGCAGCAGGGTGCGATGGTGTGCGTAAGCAAGTTCATCGCCATCGCGGTGGAGGTCGCTCGCCACAGCGAACGCGCAGATTCCAACTTTTTTGACGATTCCAGTGGGCTCGATGCTACTGCTCAACTGATTGCAACACGGTTTCCGGGCCGAGGGGCATGTTGGTCGCCTCGACAGGAGTCGACTTATGAGACAGGCTTTGGGAGGAGAGCGCGGATTTCAAGTTGAAAAAAGCCATGCCAGTGGCCTGAGAGAGGCAGCTGGATGGCGGGGAGGGGGAAGGGGAAGGATTCAAGGACCGTCGCTGAGCCAGACCTCATAGAAGAGAGTGCGAGCTCCGCGCGCCCCATTCTGTTTCGACTCAGCACCGCGTCTCACAATTTCTTTTTTTTGGACAAGCGATATATTATTAGCCCACTTCTTGACATGTCGATTTTACCTGCAGATCTGGGTGACATGTTTCGATCCACGCAGCGACTCAAACAACCCTCGAGTCCCGGATCCTGTGTACTCCTGTTTGCAAACATTGTAGGTCCCGTCAGTGTGCAGTGCGAAGAGACATGTACTCGCCTGCGCAGTATTCGGGACAGCCCTTTACTTTCAAACGCCACTCGTGCAGATTTTCGATAACAGGCTCTCTTTGACTGTAAAGCTTCGATGTACTGATATATGATTGGAAGGTGCGTGCATTTTTCTGCACAGTGCTCCCTTCTTCCCGGCTGAGTCGACATAATCAGCCACAATGTTGTGAGTCCACGGTACTTCCGTGAGGATAGTCATTAATCGTTTTACAGAACATCAGTGTGAGAGTTAGGTGCTTCAACGAGTGTAGTCATTAATATTGAGGATCGTTTTACAGAACATCAGTGTGCCAGTGAGAGTTACTTACACTTCCTGATATTGATCACACAATTTTGACTGAAAACATATATCATAGAAGGCACGCACCTGGACTCCGTAGTCCCTCAATGGCTGACCAGCGAATCATCAAGGGGAGTAGCAATACCTAGAATTCGCTCATTCGTTAGGTTGGCGGGTGCACGTTGCACGTACCATAGATCATTCCGTCCAGGTGAGGACATGAGGTTCACACACAAATCACGGAAGCAGGAGGTGGTGTTCGCAAGCTGGAATGCAGGTAGGTGAAAGAAGGGCATCATCCATAATACCACTAGGGTAACGAGCAGCTGACCCGAGAATGTTCCCGCGTTCGAAGCGCTCAGATGCAAAGAACAAGCAGCCGAGATTGAATAGATGATTGGCGCTGAAGCTGTCCTATATCAGACCATGTGAGAGTAACTAACCTGAAAATTTTCTCTCGCCCACTCTGCTCTCATAGGACATCCCGCTATCCACAAAGTCTTCAGTCCTCTAACTTCCCGACCATACACGGCGATTTTAAACCCACTTTGGTCATCGGCCTGTCAGCATGCGCCAATCCCTCTACTGCGCCGGGTCGTGGTGGCATGACTTCGCGTCAAAAACAGCAGGACCCCCATTCCTGGACATGCTTGGCATGTCTTGCTCGATTTGCTACACCTTGCCCGAGATTCAAGTCGAAAACCAATGCACTCCGATAGAAATTTCCAAACGGCGCACAACATAGTTGGGAAGGTTCTGGCAGGCTGAACACAAAAGACGAATCTACAACCCACCGTTTTCCTCAGTTGACCATCATGTTACCACCATACTTCTTCTCTCCCGGCTCCACTCACCCCTTCTTCTATCATGCCCCCATGTCCTCGTTTGTCACACCGTGAGCCAGCACCTCGCACCTACCTCCCAAATCTAACCACCTCTGTAGATCGGTGTATCAGCATCCCACATTACCGTGTCATGGCCCTTCCACTGACAGCGAAGGACATAACACTCATTCGAGTCAAGAGGTAAGCTTAGATTTTTATTTCATTCCATTCTTTCTTTCTTTCTTTCCTGCCGACACGGGTGTATTTGCAGCACGAACAAGCCATTGCACATTACGCCAGCCAAACGAATGCAGAAGACGCTTCCAATGCCGGGTGCGGCTTTCGTGTCTTTTTACTTTATATCGCTGACAGATTTTCATAGGGCGGTCGCAGACGCACAAGGGGATATGCTTCAATGTATGCTGTCCACAGGTGTCTCCCCGTTCGGCGAGCGTATCCGTCCCTGCCGCGAAGGCTTTGCTGACTTGGACGACTTGGTGACTCACTTAAGGGATAGGCACGGCGTGCGAGGCTCCGATCACATGAGGTTAAATTGTTTGTGGTTGACAAACGGCGTCCATCTCTGCGGTAAAAACATCCGCAAAGGCGGGTACAAACGCCACATTTCTGCCCATCTTCGCTTGAGAGTTGTCTGTGAAGTGTGTGGTCAATCCTTCTCTCGCAAGGACACGCTGAATAATCACATGAAAGAAAAGCATCGAGTAGAACAAAAGTAGAATAGATGACGTCCAGATTCTGGGGTCTTGCATTTGTATGTAACAGTGTTCCTTCCACTGTATTATGAAAACACCCCAAAGAAAGTTAGTTTCCCCGACACCACACTGTCCCTCCCAGCCCGGATCAGTTCCTTTTTCTCGATGCTATGGTGAAATAAAATGATTGATATCATCGACAATTCCCTCTCCGGTGACCGTAGCCTCCATCCACATCCCCGCATGTTCCCAGAGACGAGCCGGTCGCTCCAACGATGAGTACGCACTTACACGGCTGGACTCTGTTGAGCGTTGGTTGTGGCGTCCACGCGGGCGTGATCCATCTGTCGCCACTTTGTACCTTGGCCGTTGGCATGTTCGCAAAAATAATGGGGGCGAGACACTCGAGCGGTAGAAATTTGTTTGGGATTGGGGTAATTCGGTCATCCACGTTGGAAGCTCTAGAGGGGAGGTGTAAGTGTCAGTTATGCAAAGCATTTCTCCCCTCTCCTTCTCCTCTCGCATGCTCCTGCCTCCGAGGGACGCCTCGGAGGCCTCACACCTTCTCAGAACATGGCAGACAGTGATTAAAGCCAATTAAATTAAATTAAACACTATACACCCGTGCCTAGTAGACCCGGCGGACGCGGTGGGAGCCCAACAGCATCGTTCGGGATGACACACAGAAGTTTACAACATTTTCTGATTCTTCTCCCCCATTCAGTTGTTTGAAATGGCAAAGGCGTCGTTGAAGGCGGTGTTAAAAAAATTAGAGTTGCTATGAGCGTAAATGACAACAACGCTCCCGTACTAGCCTACCATAAGCGGCATGGCTTATCTCAGGTCGTATAAAGAATGGCTAAGCCATTCTTCTTCCCTGGATACGGTCAGGGGGTTTGCCACCTTTCGATCTACAAAATTGAGCAGCCGGCAGCGACCCGGAAGCTGGTCGTTCACATTATTCTGAATTTAACGACGACGACAGGAATAACATTCGTATAATCTTTTTGACTCACTCTCGAATGCGATGCACACTATCCTCATAAGGAAGTCTCAAAAGACCGGCTTACGGGAATACTGCACGGGTGAGCAACGTGTTAGCGTGCATCACACTGTTTGCAGCGGGATAAATCCGCTAAACCTGGCTCTTTTGCGTAGCCCGACAACAGTGAACAACGAACCTCTGTGATGATGCAATGTGTACTGATCAGCAACTTTGAGCGAAGGGCGGCGTTGGATCGGGAGTCCACAGGAAAAGGGATTGCATGAATCTTCTATTCCAAATTTGGAAGGTGCTAGAAATCTGCCAACATATGCGTCAGCTGAGTAGTCAAACATCCCCAAGAAGTTGAAGTGGTAACTCAGATGGACATAGGGTTCATCCAGGAGCAATTATCACATCGATTTCAATTAAAACTTGGCACCAATTGATTTGACGTTGGGTATATCTGACAAACACCCGAAAATTGGGCCGCTACAAGGCGTGCAACCTATGGATGTGCGTCAGTATCGATCATGAAGCATGTGAGCAAACAAGATTCCTCCGCACCAATTCAAGTTGAACAGCCACTATGGGGACAATATGAGCCTTTCGCGAGTCGAAAAAAGCGACTTGGTATTTGTAGCGGCTGCATCCGGGCAATGGTATCCGAACAGGATGGGCTTGGCCATACGTGCGAAGTGGCCTCAAGTTGGCAAGCTGAACCTGTGGCCCCTGGCCCATCGTAGTACGTCAGGCTTCCGAACTATAGCATCAAATGAGACCTAAACTAAGACGAGGACTGTGTGTATTCCCATACAGCATTCCACATTCGGCTTTAGTAGACAATAAGTTCCCTCCAGTAGGAGTACGTGGCCTGGCAATGCTGTCAGCTGCAGTGGCTTCAATTTGTTGGATTTGGTACTCGATGGGCAATTTTGTTCGAAGGTGCTTCCTAACTTAGAACGAGATCGATCGAAGCCCGCCGTTATTTAGGGTTATTAGGGTTTGTATTCCGCGCTGCGGGATTCTGATGGGCGAAAGCTGCCAGGAGAACTTCAAGTCTTGATCAAGCGGGCAGGAGGCTAGTGGACATGTACATGCTCTTAGTTAGTGCGTAATACTGGGCTTTCGCCGCCCAAACCCGTTCCTTTTGCTGTATGTACGTACACCGCTCTCACGCATGCGTATGCAGATTCAGAGGATCCTCTTGTATTTCACTTAGTCACATCATCCATGCGTTCGTGCTGTGTGATACGAGGTCGGGTTAACGTTTGAGTGCTCCCAAAAACGATCGCATCCATTAGCTCCTCCCTACCCTCCCTCTCCGCCAACCCTCCCCTCGTCTCCTCAAATGCGGACAACACAACACCCTGTGCTATGGAGCTGTTATTTTGGCACTTGCAGCTCCATACTGTGCCGCTCTGTGGCGCAGTGAGGCACGAGCAGAGCCACAGAGCATTGTCTTTGGGCGAGTGTAGGTAAGCTGCGCGCATTCCTTTTTCTCTCGCGCCGTCAACACCTCGCTCGTCCCTCTGTTGACTCGCCTCCTCCTTTCCCTTCGTCGTCGCACCCACCCACCACTCCCTATCTGCGAACTACCCATTCGCGGCGCCTCACAGTCAACCCACTTTCCCCGCCAGGGGCCTCCGGCGCGTCAAGCGTTTGCCTCGCGTGCATCAGCCGTGCCTGCGAGGCGGTTCCCACCCGCCCCGCAGCTCACGCCTTGCCCAGCAGGTTTCCGTTTCCGTCTGGGGCCGGTAAGCGCTGCGCGCTTTCACCCGCCATCTCAATCGTTCCGTTACTTCCGTACCGTACCTCACCATGCGCATTGATTGTTTGTATGTAGTACATCCGCGCAATCCATTCGCTCTCTCCTTTCACAGCAGCGGTCCATCGCGACTCCCAAAGACTCCTTCTCAACAGCATCCTCATTCCAATCACTCGTCACTACCCATCCGTTCTCGATCTCAATGTCCAACACCAATTCGGCGTTCTCTCCCTCGCTCAGCGGCAAAAACGTCGCGAGCGCGTATGCTGTGTAGCACGGTCCAGACCCTGCACTCGCCGTGGCGGAAGAAGATCCGTGCACGGAGTGCGGCGACGACTGACCGTAACCATGCCCGTGTCCGTGCCGGTGTCCGTGTCCCTGCGACACAACCTGGGGCTGATCCTGCACCCATCGCTGCGCCCGAAGCCGCTTATGCCGTTCCCGGTCCTCCTCGATCCGCTTCAAGATCTCTCCCCAAGACAAGTGTGTCATTTGCAGAACCAGGAACACCACGCGAGGATGACGGGGGTGGGGGTGGGTGTGCCGCGGCGGCGGCGGCGGCGGACGACGTAGTCTCGGCGGTCTGCGTCTGTCGCGACGTGAGCACCTGCATCATCTCGTCCACCCGCTGGGGGCCTGGGGCTCGATGATCCGTTTCGTGCGCCAGTTTTCGAGGATCTATGTGTGTGGGTCAGTCATGACTGCGAACAAGAAGAAAAAAGTAAAGGTGGAAGCGAACCTGCTTTGTGCTTGTGAGATTCGGCAGACCCTGTTGTCCGACCGGGACGACGCACTCAACGATCTGACGGATCGCGGGAGACGTAGTCGACGTAGAAAGAAGCGTTGGATTATTTAGCGTGCCTGGTAACGTTGATATAGTGGACGAGAGGGGGTGGGGGGGGGGGAAGAGGGTTGAATGGACAGGTGGACGTCGGTGGAGCAAGGACGTACGACGACTGGGCGGGAGGTGGCTGATGGGCCTTTGCGAGTAAGGACGACTCGCACAGCGAATCGAGGAAATAGAGAATGTTGATACGGTGATTGATGGAACCCTAGTGAAAAATGATCGTCGTCAACGACCAATCCACTGAGGGGAGAACAAGAGGTGGTTGCACGCTGCGACCAAGCCATAGACAGGAAGCAGCACGAGAAAGAAAAAGCGGCACACCTTTTGACACTCCTCGATGATACACTCCCACAAATCCTCCCTGCATCTCGAAAAATACTTGAGCACATACCCGACCACTTTTTGGATTGACTGCTGTGTCCTGTGGAGAGGATGAAACAGAACCGTCCGCCCACAATCAGTCGATCAGCAACATTGTCATAGCGCGGCAATGGTAGCACAGAAAAGAAAAGGGTCGATCAGGTAACACGAATGAAAGGACTCGATCGACAAGAAAACACAAAACACCCACGCGTTGAGTTTTCGCAGCAGACCCAAGAATTGTATGCGGACTTCAAACGGATCAATATGGCAGAATCACTGAATCTTCTCAGGCGACCGAGGCAGTCAGCAATAGAGATTTATTGATTAGTTGGAAGTCGATGTCATTTCGTTAGGACCGTCTGTTGTCGAATTGTCAATCTCCCACTTATGGTAATAAACACCACGACAAAATATAAATAGATGTAATTTAACCCTTAAATAAAACCCCTGAGAACCCAAAAGTAAAAACCAAAACCCTAAACATATCACCAACGAGAAGTTCAGTGGAATAACCTCGACTTGGCCATCTTGCGAGGCTCGTCTTTCAACCCCTCAATCAACTGAATCTGTTGAAAAAGTTTCAGTACCAACTATCTGACCAAGCATTGCCAGACTCACCGCCTCGATCGACGCACAATCATTCACCAACCAAGGCACCTGGCTTAAAAACGCCTCCGCACCGAGCTCAAACATCGTATCGTCCTCTGCCACAACCACATCCTTGCAATGGTCATCGTCTGCCTCTTCCTCAACCAACGTCCTCGGTATCGTCTTCGTCGTCCGCTTTGGAGGCGGCAACCTCGGCGCCAATGCAGCCAAACACGTGAACGCAAATGATCGCGACTGAAACCGACAATCTCCACCAGAACACGCCTTCGTCTTTGTCGTCGTCCGGCTGACAAAATCCAGGACTTGCGCAAACTGTGCCAGGGTGAGGCGCGGTGTCTTGGAAGATGACGAATACGAGCCACAGGGGGAGAAAGTAGTGGCGATAGTGGAGACAGGGGAGCGACGGCCGCGACCACCGAACGCGAGGGTCCTCTCGACTTCGAGATCGCGTGCTAGTGCGGTCGAGGGGCCCTCAGAGACTGTGCACACGCGGTCATGCACGTCCGGATGGGATAGCATCTCCTCTCGGATAGGGGTCACGGAATGGTATCCCCCGCCATCAGTAGAGAGAACGCGCTCGACGAGCAGCACCTCCTCTCCAGAACACGAAGAAGGGGGTAGCGAAGACGGTGACAATGGGCTGGTCCCCGCAGACGAGGCAGAGGGCTCCGTGAACACGCGCAGCAGCGTATGATGGTGTGCGTCATCGTGTTCATCGTCGTCACAGTGGTGATCCCCCGCTGCAGTGAGTGCGCTGCAAATCTCGACTTTCTTGACGAGTCGAGTGGGCTCGATGCTACTGCGCAACTGATTGCAGCACCGAACGAGAGGCATATTGGTCGCCTCGACCGGTGTCGACTTGCGAGAAGTGCGTCGCGAGAGCGCAGATTTGAAGAAAGGCATGATGGCGAGTGGACGGAGGATTCGGCGACATTGGAAACCAGGCTTTATGGATTCGAGGATAAACCCCTGTTTAGTAATCCATTCAGTCGGAAGCAACCCCAGATATAATTGAATAGGATCACCGGCCCGGATTTTTCCGACGGTCATTGTACTTAGGAGTCTTCACTCTCAGTAGTCAGCCAGCAGATATCTTGCTTACCAACAGTCAAATTCGAGGCAGCGGGAGGAGGTCGTGAGTAGCTACAAGTAAAAATAACACGCTTCGGACATCCCAGCCAGACTTAGGTCATGTCGGGTGGTAAAGTATACCGACCTGACGGCGACTCATGCCGACGATGGTCAATTCGAGTCAATCGCATACGAGCTCCTTTTTCCATAGGTACAGCCACGAAAAGATAGCATCGTACTTCTCAATTTGAATCGGTCATCGTGGCCTGAAAGAACACATTGGTTGCCAGAAAGCAAAAGAATTAGAATTAGGTACAGTTCGCCGTGCGGCGGTGTTGCGTGACGAGTACTCTGACTTTGGGTTCCCGTCGATAGACCTGATCTCGCTATTGACTGACCAAAGAATAGGCACTCCAAAGTCCACGGGTGCCACTGGCCGACCTGACGGAGGTCCTCATGCTGATCCAGATCGATGCAATACGGAAACCTGGAGAGACTGCTCGAGCTAGAGGCATCCATAGCCTCCGTAAGAGTTCAGGACATTCAACATTGCAACGTTAACCACCAACATCGGCGTCTGTAAAGTCGGGGGAGAGGGGATCCGAACTGCTCTTTCCACAGAGAACACGATGACCAGTAGGTTACAGATAACGAATATCAGGTCTGATCTTCACAAGATTTGGACATTAAAAATGCGGATAATCATCACTTACACCAACTGGATACTCGTCAGCTGACTCTGTGTAACAATGATCAATAAGTTGGGCTTGAAAAGCAAGTTCACCGGTACTTCACATTTACAAACACAGTCCTGAGAAGAACCCGATAATTAGTATGGTTTACTGACCGACCAAGCAAAGTTCTGCAGAGACAAAGCCTCACTGAGACAAGATGTTCACCACACTGGTTACGGTGTTTGCCTGTGTATGAAGACGTGAAGGGACCATCTACAAGGATGATAGGACGTGGAAACGCACAGCAAGATATATACGAGGAAGCGATCGTGGTTGTTGGATACATTGCGTCTCTTTGAAGAGCTTGCCAAGCGAGAGGGCCACCATGAAAGACACGATGCAATCAAGGACCAGTCTAAAGGAGTATCCTGAATGACGATGCCCAGCAGTGGTCCTTGCGTTCAGCATACACTCACGATGTCGAGGGCATAATCCACTAGTATATCAAAAGGGAACCAGAGGTTTGAGCCAGTTGAAATTCGGTTATACATATAGGGCACCCTAGACTCACGCTGTAATCACTTTTGGTATCGGCTACGCCAAGCAGCCCATTTGAAGTTATTCCTCAGTGATAAACTTCAAAGAGATAGAAGAATAAAGGACTCACCAATTATTTGTAGAACACAGACGTCTGTCTCCACCAGATACCTGAACGAAAGCTCTTGAAGAACAAGTTCAGTTGGTCTTGACTGAAGACCGTATTCGCACCTCGGGCCCCACGAAGTATCAGGATGTAAACCAATATCCCGGATCCCACGGAGGCGTAGACCATGTATGCAAAGATTAAGAGGATAGCTACGTAACGCTTGCACCCCCAGATGGCCCATGCCGGTACTAGGACCAATACTGTGCTCTCAACGTCAGCAGCGTCCAGCTTTATAATGTAAGAAATGAAGAACTCACCACAGATAGCCTCCGCTTATAATAATCCATAAAACACAATGAATCCCTGGAAACGCGCGCAAAACTATGTAGCAAACAATGTTGAGACACCGTCCGAATTTTAGTTGAGAGTGAGTCGACGATACCTGTGACGACCCGTGACTCAGGACTCCCAACATCTGGAGCGTATAAGCCGACTGTCCGACTAAGCTACCGTAGCGGCTTGATGGAAAGACGACCTTGACTGCAGACCATCGACTATGCCAAATATGGTCTAACTTTTTGGGCCCTCAGAGACTAGATGTTTGCGAGAGAAGCCGGGTTGCACGTACCTCGAGGCGGAAAGTGAGAAGATAATCATGAACCAGGAACGTCACTGCTGAGACTGAGAGGTACCTGGTTGGTCATGTAAACGCGGCGAAAGAAAAAAGATGCAGTTTGATATATGTATAGGTTTACTGGAGACTCTTTAGCAAACTAAAAAAATGTTCAGTCGACGACATAACAAGAAATGGATCAACGGGAGCCAGGTTTGCAAATCATCCTGGGTGGCATTTTGAAATGCCCGGCGCCCCGTGTCGAACTTTACTTAAAATCTGAATCGGACATTGCCCAAAAGCAAAAGAAACAGAATTTGGTACAGTTTGTGCGGCGGTGTACATCATATGCGTGACGAGTACTTTGACTTTGGGTCCTCGTCGATAGACCTGATATCGCTATTTACTGACCAAAAAAACGGCACTCCCAAGTCCACGGGTGCCATTGGCCGACCTGACGGAGGTCCCCATATTGGTCCAGATGGATGCAATATGGAAACCTGGAGAGACCGCTCGAGCTCGAGGCATCCCATGGCCTCCGTAAGGGTTCGGGACGTTTAAAAATTGCAACGTTGACCACCAACATTGGCGTCTGTAAAATTGGGGATCGGGTTGCTCTTTCCACAGACAACGAGCACAAACGTACCCTCAAACCCCCCTCTGCACGAAAGAAACCTCATGGGTTTACTGGAATATAGAACATTTCGATTCCTCTCGCACTCTCATGGTCGCGGCGATCCAAATCTTGTTGTGCCAGTGGATCACCGTTGAGATGAGAATCTTCGGCCGATCGAGAAAGTGACAAAGGATCCGTGATTAGGTTCAGGTCAAAGACTTGCTGTGAATAGGGCAGCGATTGTATGCTTCGGAGGTTCAACACGACCCATTGCCCGGTAACAATGATCAGCGGGTTACAACTAGCGAATATCAGGTCTGAGTTTCGCAAGATTTGGACATAGGACATTCCGGATAACCATCACTTACACCAACTGGAGATTCGTCAGCAGGCTCTGTGTAACAATGATCGATGAGTTGTGCTGGAAACGCAAGTTCATCGGTACTTCACATTTGTAAATACAGTCCTGAAAAGAATCCGATTGTTAGTAAGGTCAACCAACCGACCCAGCAAAGTTCTACAGAGACAACGACTCACTGAGACAAGATGTTCACCACACTAGTTACGGCGTTTGCCTGTGTGAAAACGTGAAGGGATCATCTACAAAAATGATGCGACGTGGAAACGCACGGCAAAATATAGAGCAGCTGGCAAAGCATAAGCTTATGGTGTACAGAAGAAAAAAAGCTATCCCCTCACCGTCCATGGCTAGAACACGGAGAAGCGAACGTGAACGGTGGAGACATTCCGTCTCCTTGAAGAGCTTGCGAAGCGAGAGGGCCACCATGAAAGACACGATGCAATCAAGGAGAAATCTAGAGGATTATCCTGAATGACGATGCCCAGCAGTGGTCCTTGCGTTCAAAATAAACTCACGCTGCCGAGGGCATAATCCACTAGTACATCAAAAGGGAGCCAGAGGTTTGAGCCAGTTGAGATTCAGTTGGACATATATGGCACTTTAGACTCACTCTGTTATCCTGTTTGCTATTGGCTACACCAAGCATCACTGAGGAATAACGTCAAAGACATGGAACAATAAAGGACTCACGAATTGGTTGTAAAACACAGGCGCCGGTCTCGGCCAGATACATGAACGGAAGTTCTTACACAATAAGTTCAGCTGCACGTCTTGATTGAGGACTGTGATACGCACCTCCCCCCCCACGAATCACCATGATCCAAAGTAACATCCCAGAGACCACGGAGACGTAGATCGCGTATGAAAGAATCAAGAGGATAGCTACGTAACGCTTGCACCCCCAGATAGCCCATGCCCGTAGTAGGACCAATACTGTGCTCTCAAAGGTCAGTGAAGTCCAGCTTACTACTGTAAAAAAGAAAGAACTCACTACGGATAGCCTCCATTTGCAACAATCCATAAAACACGATAAATCCCTCAAAACGTTCGCAAAACTATGTAGCAACCACGTTGATGAGTTTGTGAGTCACCGGTCGAATTTTAGCTGAGAGAGAATCGACGATACCTCTGACGACCCGTGACTCAGGACTCCCAATATCTCGAGCGTATAAGCCGATTGTCCGATCAAGTTACCGTAGCGGCTTAACAGAAATATGACCTTGACTGCAGACCATCGACTGTGCCAAATATGGTCTAACTTTTCGGGCTCTCAGGAACGGACGAGATGTTTGCGAGAGAAGCCGGGTTGTACGTACCTCGAGGCGGAAAGTGAGAAAATAATCATAAACCAGGAGCGTCTCTGCTGCGACGGCGAGGTACCTGGTTGGTTGTGTCAACGCGCGGCGAAAAAACAATCACGAATATGATGCAGTCCACTGGCAATAGTAGGAGGCTTACTGGAAGGTCATTAGGATACTGAAAAAGTGTTCAGGGGACGACATTGTGGACGACATTGTGAAAGAAAACGGATAGAAATGGATCAAACGGAGGTGATGAGTTGATTTTGGGGCTGCGCGATGCCCATCCGAATAAATATCTACTAGCAGGACTCCGGCTAGCCGGGAGACCTCAAAGGGCGGAGTACAAAAGGCAAGACAAATGATCGGATCTCGGAGGTATTTTGAAATGCCCCAAAAAAGTTTAAAGTACTATGTACATTGTACATGTACTAGGAAAGGCCCAGCGCGAGTCCAATGCCACGAAAGTCTGTCTCGTCTAGAACCTAGACGGGTGTCGAAGAGATGCATGATTGACCGATATTGTGCAGTGCGTGTGTATCCGACATTCGAGACTCGTTCAAGTTGGCAACAAAGTTCAACCGTAACTGTAGCCAAGAAAACCCTTACTTTTCTTTTATAAGCCGAGTCATGACAAAATAATCACCATTCAATAGCCAACTAGTATATATAGATCGAGGGAAAAAAAAAAGTTTGAAGTATGTATGTGCGTGCTAGGAAAGGCCCAGCACAGGAGCGAGTCCAATGCCACGAATGTCTGTCTCGTCTGGAAACTAGACGGGTGTCGAAGCGATGCATGATTGACCAATATTGTGAGGTGCGTGTGTATTCGATTTCGTTGAAGACTCTGAATCGTTCAAAGTTGGCAACAAAGTTCAACCGTAAGTAGCCAAGAAAACCCTTACTCTTTTTTTCATCATGGAGCCGAGTCATGACAAAATACTTAGGCCGATTTTGTCAACTTGGGGTCGAGTCCCTTCCTGGCAGGGACTCCAATACAGTTTGCTGTGCAAAGGCACACGTGACACCAGAGTTGAGAGCAAGCGATAAACTTTGTTGGTTCAACGACCACGCTACAACGTAACACATACACAAACGTTCAGGTAGGGGATATTTTCGGGTATAGAGAGATACGCCTCCAAGATCAGTCAAGAAAGAAAGAGTATTACGTCCACCGAAAAACAGTTGAATGTACCGGTCGACGAGACCACGGATGATGATGATACAAAAGCAGCGTCAAAGGTTCTGTTGAAAAACCCTACGCAGTTCGGAACATGATTCAAGAAAACAGGCCAACGTTCACAGAGGAAACGGCTTTGGTGTCGTTGCGCGCCGACCCCCTTACCAAATCCTCGTCTCGAGTAGCAAATCGCTATTGCCTTCTAATCCGATGCACGCCTTGAGGAATGCATCGAGCGCATTGCGCTGCCTGCTCAGACTGTTTACTACGTCTGTCCCGGGCTTCACCAAAGGTGCTTTGCACATGTACGACAGCAGCGACAACACCGGGTACAACGGCGCAAACTCGGCCTGCCCAGCACTGACGTCACGATACTTGATACGCGTCAGCAGTTCCGCGAGAATGCTCAAGTCCAATATGAGCGGGGTCGCCAACAACGAGTCCTGCATGCCCATAGATTAACGAAGTAAAGACGACGAGTAACCAAGCACACGAACCTCGCACTCGTTGAAAATGTTGATCGTCTGCCTCCCCCCACAGAAAATCTCGGAGTAATACTCGTCGATCGCCCTCTTCGAGTCCCCAACAGCAGGCACATACTTGATTACTACGATATGATCGGGATGCTCGCCCTTGGTAGCCTTACCCTTGGCGCCAGGCACTGGAGGCTTGTACAACAACCTGTTTGCGTCCACCATGTCATCCACGACGCTGCTCTTGCTAATCTCCTTGCTCTTGAACTGCGCCTCAGCGCTCAAGTTGTGCCCATCGTTGTTGCCGAGATGGTTGTACGACGCGATAGACAACGGCTTGATGCCCGCATTCACGAGGAACTCGGCAAGCACTGACTTGAGCTTTGTCTGTCCCGACTTGAGGTCGTCGCCACCAATAAACGACTTTTCGCGCTCAGCGAGCTCGATAATACCGGGCACGAAGGTGTTCTGAGGCGCACCGTTGATAAAAGGCTCGCCCTCGAGGATAGCAGCGGTCGCAAAGATAGTCGAGGGTGACACTTCGGAGTGGGAGGAGCGGATGGACGCGAGCAAGTTATCGGCGGTGTCGTTCACGCCAGGGATGATGTCGCTGTACCGCTCGGTGTTGGCAGTCCAGAACACAATGACGCGATCGAGCTCATTCTGAGCCTTGAAGCGACGAATGTCGTCACGGATATGCTCGAGATGAGCCTGCTTGTCGGTGCCTGGGACGAGGTTGTCAGCGCGAGCTTCTTGGTTGGCAGCGATGAAGTCGGGGTAGTAAATGGAGGGAAGAGGGGAACCGAGGAGAGCCATGTGGGGCTTCACCTGACACTGAAGATCATAGTCAAGCACGCGAGCGCGTTCCATGGCCTTGTCCATGGGGACGCCGGAAATGTCCCAACCGCCAAGGACGAGGTCATTGGGATGAACCATCGGAAGCACGTCACAGAGGGGAACGTGAATTTCCTTGGCAGTTTTCGGGTCAGAACCGATACGGACGGTGGAGGCGCGCAGGACGGAGCCGATGTAATTGGGTTGTTGGATACCATCTTTAGTGTGCCAGGAGATGTGATGCTTGTTGGCGAAGATGGTAGCGCAGAGGGTAGAGCCATTGTTTCCGCCCATGCCAATCATCATGAGTCTGGAAAAGGTTGATAAGAAAATAACGACGGCCCAACGACCAAAGTCATGTACGTACCCAGTATTGGAGACCTTGCGGGTCGTCTGGAACTCGAAAAACTTGGCGGTGGGGGTGATATTGAATTGGTTGCCTGAAATGTCGACATCGGAGCCGCGATAACAGTAGTTGGCGGTGATGTGCTTGTCTGTGTAGGAAGTGTTCTCCGAGTTGACCTTGATGTACTCTGGACGGCGAACGGCGGTGGGATGGATTGGAACGATGGATTCGAGTTCAGAGTCGGGGGTGCTGTATCCGGAGTCGGGGGTATAGGACTGGGGGGCCATGGTGAGACTGGAGATTAATGAGTGGAGAGAAAGCCTGCGCAGGTATGCCTGGAGCCTCGGTGGGGATTATGGGTGCTTCCGAGTTGGTTTGAGTACATGCAAGAGAGGGACCTCTCGAGATGAAAAAAAAAAGTGAGGATACGAAACCCGGGTGTTGGGAGAGAACGGTTAGACTTGGGGGCCCTTTTATACGTGAAAAACGGGGTTTGCACGGGTGGAGCTGATGATTCGGATGGTTGCAAAGATACGAAAAAGAGGGTTCTGGATGAAGCAAGCGATAAAAAATTTCAGTGTCCGAGATGTGACATCCGCGGTGACGCGGACCCAATCACGTACGTATACATCGCTTGGACAACTGACATGGGCACTGACACTTAAACGCGGAGCGTACGTGGATTGGATTCGGGTCAGATCGTATCACTCGATAAGTTATGGACGGGGTCTGCATGTTTACCGAACACAGCCACAGATAAAGTGAATCAATCACATGATTTGAGTTTACTCTCACATTCTCCCTCGGTGACACCTACTAGCTAAGCGGTGGGAACAAGTTGGAAGCGGCTCCACCAACGTTTGACCTAACAGAATATCCCACCGACATGAAAGGGTCACTGAGGCTCTTGAAGCTTTGCTCGCTGCGCTCAAGGTCGAGCCTTCCATCTATCGGGAACAAAATATCTCATGCGAGAGATCCCGGCCTCACCAGTACGCCGAGGTGAAACAAGCTATCGCCGTTGTTATGGTCCATGTGTGATCAATACACCGAGCTTCTTTCCCATCAAACGTGCACGTCACGGCTGCACATGTCACGTACCTTCTTCCACGGATTCATCCCACAGTAGATATGATGCAAGGCGGCATTCCGTTCCTTACGCTAGACTGGCAATATTAGTTTAAGCTGCTGTGAAGACAGGTCATGGGATATACCCGTGTGCTGGCACTTCTGGGAGCCACAACCTCCGGCTCCTCCAAAAAACATCGTACACCTGCCTCCATACAACCTCTGCAAGTTCAAAGAGGTAAGTGCCTCTTCATATATGTCATTCAATCAGACAGACTGTAACTCGTCTATTTTTGACGACAATCGGTATAAGGAAAGGAGTTTACATATCAGCCCATTTCTCCACAGTCACCATTCATTGTTTGTGTCACCTGGGATCACTACGGGAATTAAACGGCGAACGTGCATGATAAACACATTTATTTTCCTAATCAACCATATGGTTCAGTGGCTTCTCACATCGCTTTTCTTCTATTTCTAACACAAGTATGTCGAGCGGTTGGATATATAAGAAAACCTCTCGTCATCTAGTTCCCTACGCATTGGACCCACTACCGCCACCATGCGTTCTTTTCCGGCGTCCTTCGCGTTTCTAGCGTCGGCTGTGACAGCCGTGATGACTGACGATGGGATACTCACTGCGTATATTGCCCCCGGCCAGTTCCCCACCTCGGCATACTCGTCATACTGGAACAATCCAACTGCCACATTCGCTCAGCCCCAGCCCGTGGTCTCCGATCCAGTCACGGTACGTTTTATAAACTTTGATCGATCACTTCCTATCTGATCCGATCATGGGCCACAGAACTCGATCTTTCCGGCCAATCTGACAGATCCCGCCAACTTCCCCAAGGTGCGTGGACCATTAATGTTTCCCTTTTCTTCCATGTCGCGTTTCCACAAGAACTGTGACTGATCCGCTTGGTAATAGAACGACACCACCGATCCCTATTTCCTGCCTCCGCAACAAGGACCGTCCCAGCTCCTTCAACAGGCGTTGTCGCAAATAGAATCCATCGCCACCAACCCAGCGCTCGCCGGTGACACTTGCGCGCAATGCCAGGCGTCACTGTCTATCGCTAAAATGCTTGTTCTCGCGGCTCCGGATCAGGGACCTCTTCTCGCCGAGGCAGTATGCGAGTACTTCAACTACTCAACAACCTGTTACGACGAATACAGCGTGTACGCTCTCGGTCCCATCTTTTCGCAGGTCGTCGCGTTGGGTGATATGGGTGGTTACGACGGTCAGGTGTGTTCGATCAGTCGTGATGCTTCTTTGTTCGGTTGCCTACTAGACTCTTTACTTACTTGCTGGTGCACGAATGCAGCTGTTGTGTGCAGCTCAACTCCGCCTATGCCCCATGCCACCGGCGGTGGAGCTCAACTTGACAGACTGGTTCCCGTCACCAAAACCCAATCCTCTGCCTCCGCCAAAACAGCCCAGTGGGGAGCGCTTGAAGGTTCTGCACGTGTCTGACACCCATATTGATCCTCGTGTGTTTCTGAATTCGTCTCTTTGCTGTTGACACAGACTGAGTCGTGTCCGTATCTTCCAGGATATGCCATTGGATACGAGGCCAACTGCAGCCAATACATGTGCTGCCGCGAGAACGCATTCAATACGGAGTTCCCGGACCAGGTCCTCCTCCCCGCACCGCGTTACGGATCTTACTACTGGTGCGCATCGTCTTCGCTTGTCTTCGTGCTCTTTCTCTCGGCTGACAACGAATGCTGACGACAGCGACACACCGCTCTCGCTCATGCTTGCAGCCATGCAAGCCATCCCCGAAATAACCGAGACGCTCGGCACCGGGTTCAACTTTTCCTTGTTCACGGGAGATCTAACGTCGCACGATACCGACAATCAATATTCCAGGCAAGGCTTTTTTCGTCATACGTCCCATGACCATGATTCTAATTATAGAATTTTCCAGAGCATATGTCGAATATTGCGAGGTGAAATCGAGTGGCGTTCGGAGCCGTTCAAATGATGCTAATATAAACATGCAGGTCATCACGTACAATCTGTTCAAGCAATACCTGGGTCCCGCGCCCGTGTACGCTACGCTCGGAAACCACGATACATATGTACGTGATTGAACATCCTCATTTCCCGCTTCCCGACTTACTTAACATCATCTTTTTTAGGTGCAATTCCAAATGATCCCCTACTATCTTGGTGGTCCCACTCTCGGAAACCAATTCAGCTGGTGCGTTGGACGCGTTGATTCTGCGTCTGTCATTTCTCATCCTCGCTCGCCCATACGGTCTAGGTTGTACGAACACGTCTCCGCCATGTGGTACAATGAAGGATGGCTCCCCGAAGCCACCGTTGTGAACGCAAGCACTCACTACGCCGCATACTCCGTCCAACGTCCCGACGGGTTGCGCATCATCTCGCTCGATACGAACATCTGTACGTCCTTTCTGTTCCTTCCCCTGAAAATTGCTCACCTGGGAACCACATCCATACAGGGTACACGTACGTGTCGTTCTGTAATTTGATGCGACATTTAGTGACTGTCGGATTTCGGCAGACTGAACTACCTGAGCTACATCAACTCTACGGAGCCCGATCCGTTCGGGATCCTGCGGTTCCTCACTGACGAACTCCAGGCTGCTGAGGACGCAGGCGATCGAGGTGAGCCTGCCCGTTCCTTACTTCGTCGTTGATCACCGTTCGAGCCACTGAGCGACCTTGTAGTCTGGATCGTCGGTCACGTTTTGAGCGGGTGGGGCGGTACGCAGGGGCAGTTCAACCCTACGAACTTGTGTGAGTACCCTATTCGTGCTTTTCCCCTCCGAGTCTCCTCCAGTGAAAGGCTGACTGACTATGGTGATTTCAGTCTACCAGATGTGAGTCTCTTTTCGCGTTGCTCCAGTAGTATATGCTGAGACAAGCACTTGGAAAACAAAATAGCGTCGATCGGTACTCCCCACGCGTCATCGCAAGTGAGTAGCGTACACGACGACAACTGGCGTGAAGAATATTGACCTACCAAAACCCAACAGACATATTTTTCGGACACACGCACGAGGACCAGCTCTCGGTACGTACCATCATTGTCGAAACCACTGGAGCCCAACGTTTACGGAATGGCATGCTTTACGTCTCTTCCCTTCGCTTGCACCCCTTACCCCTTGTACCCCTTACTCTGCAGATCTTTTACGCGAACAACGCGACCGACATCAGCGCCGAGACCGCGCAGGCGGTACAATGGGTACGTCAATCATTCTGACGATATGTTTATCACTCCGATTGATCAGTTTGTTTTAGATCATGCCGTCCCTGACGCCCCTGACGAACCTAAACTCGGGTTTCCGCATGTACGAAGTCGACTCTGCGGTGAGTCGCTCGAGACGACATTCCGTCGGTTACGAACCTTGTGAACAAAAATGATGGTGACCTACATAGACGTTTGACATTCTGGATGCCTATACGTACGTACCTTTGATTGGGTTTCGACATGGTTGTTACTCACCCTCTTGTGACGACCATAGCTGGATCAGCCGCGTCGACGAGTTCCCCCAACTGGACAACCAAACCGAGGTCGGCCCAACGTACATGCTCGAGTACAGCACGCGCGAGGCTTATGGGCAGAACATCACCTGGGGCGCCAACGACCCGCTCAACGCGACGTGGTGGCACCTCGTCACCGAGCGTGAGTTACCTTTTTCTCTTTCTTTGGGCTTGGTCTTTCAGAATTCGGACGCATATTCTAACGGACGTTTTCGCTGCCTTGAACAGAGATGGAGTATAACTCGTCGTTGGTAGAGGTGCGTCCACCCTTGCCCCTCCATGAGCGTCGAGGTCGAGGCTGAATTCTTGTGTCCTTTCCCCCTTCTTTTAGCTCTTCAACACTTACCAATCTAAAAGCTCTGTCGCGGGCCTAAACTGCACTGGCGAGTGCATCCCGTCCAAAATCTGCTACATGCGGAGCGCGTCCTCGGTGTTGTCGTACCAGAACTGTAACCAGTCGTACAGTTCGACGCAGTGAGCGCGGCGAGTGTGGCCTAGAGTGCTGGAAACAGCGAGGCATGTGCCTCGGTTGTAATGAGATGGACCCAGCGAACCGGCTGATGGACTGTAGGTATGTATATGTATATATTGTGTTTTCGAGGTCGTCGAAAACCCGACGAAAGTAAACTGTTGCTCTTTCTTTCATGTGTCTTCCGGGTTAGTCTTTGGAGAGAGCGAGGGAGGACACACCTTTGAACGGCTGCCCATCACCTCTGCATAGGTTAGAACGAGCAGGTCCCGACCTAGAGAAACGATGGCAAGCAGTTGTAAAAAAAAAGAGGACCATAGGGTGAAAATCCACAGCGGGTGTGTAGATGCGTCGGGTTGGGGGGGGGACACGCGCACACCCAAGGCAACCACGACCTAAATAGTTCCCAACACATGCGGTCTTCAGAGCCATTACTTAGCATGACGCAAGGCTTGACTAACGAAAGCTATATCCGTTAATGACGAACACGCGATAGGCCAATGGTGGTTAGGTCGGATCCTACTATGCTCCGGTCCGTTGGTGGTGTTTACCTAACGTGATGGCTGTTCTTTCACCTGTTGCCGTCCGTCCGCGTGGTAGCTACTGCGGTTTTTTTTAGCGCCAAAAACAATATTGATGTCTCTAGGAGAAGTCGTGTTGTGAGGCCCGTATGAGGATGTTTGGCGCTTCGGACGACCCCACCCAGTGGTTTGATTAGGCGTCGAGCTTCAAATGCAGACACAAGTTCAAACAAAGGGAAGAAAGTATACGCCTTGGGTCTTACAATCCGATCGAAACGGGGCGTTGCACAGGCACTGACACCATCCCCATCCCCGTCGAATTCTCGGAAGGCGGGCGAAGATTTGATCTGCGCACCTTTGGAAGACTCTGGGTGCTTCGGAGCAGTTTTGGAACCTAGAATTGATTTTTATTCGGATTTGTTACTCACCGTGAGGTCAGGGCGCACATCGCGGGGAGGATCTTCTTCCGGACCGCATAGATGGTTCGGCAACACGAAAGGGACGATTGGAGCCTAGAAAAAAGGAATGCGGTGGATGAAGAAGAAGGGAGGGATAACATCATAGCGCCAAGTAGACAGACATAAGAAAATTTTGCAGATGGTTCAGCGCAAACGACAACCCCGACAGGTTGGTAACTCAGAAAAGGGGGAAACAGTATGTAAATAGCTCGTTTGGAAACGAGTTCCCACGTATGTTTTTCTCCGTGTACTCGGATCTGTCATGGCGCGGAACGTGAAGGTCATATGTAGGTCAAATTTGTATGCTGAAGAAATGAGGTTCAAGGGGCTCGCCACAACATTTTGAAAAAAAAGAATTTGATCTCGTGCGCCACGACTCCCATGCACAACGGACCCGGTGCGCAGATCAATGATAGCCCGCTCTGAGACATCATTCATCCACGCGCCGAGTCCGTTCGGTGGCCTCTCGTCACCGTGACTGGCAGGCCTTGCTTTCGCTGGCATTCGCTTCTGGGAGCGCCGCGGAGCAGATACCGGACGTTGACGTGATCATATCTGATGGGCTCATTCAGAGTTTTGGCAAATACAGGCGTTGTGAACCGGGGTATGGAGCGGAAGAATCAGTGCCCCGGATCGCGAGCAGGCGTACAGCAACTGACACCGGGTGAGAGATGTCACTTCCCTGAACTGGAGATAACTGATTGTCCTTGGTGGGATCCCTCTGTCTGGCGCAAGGGGCTGTCGCGCGTAGAGTAGAAAAAGGCACGGAGAGTGTCCCTCTTCCCTGCACATGGTGGGCGAAGAACTGTGTAGATTTTCCAAGTCCGAATATGGCGGGCGCCGGGGCCTACTTAGTATGTAGTCGTCCCTTGGGCAGGAACAATTTGAAGCGAAAGCTGCGGTTACTGTACCTCGCCGTGTCGAATATCTAGCTATTTCACTGGCAGTATTTCTGAGTGTTAGCAGGTTCACGGTTCTTCAAGCCCGAAGTGTGTGCCAAGTCTGATAGACACTCGGAGTCGGAGTCGGATTGAAGTAGTCCAACACCCGAATGAGTCGGACATCGGACATTGAATCTTACGTCCTTGGCAGGTCCATCATTGTGTATGCAGTTCCTTCTGGCCTCCGAAATTTGCGCAATCCTGGCTTTTCGCAAGGTAATCCACTGTCCGTGTCTACAAGGGGAAGGACGAGTTGTGGATGTGCTGCCACGGCTGAGCGCTTTTACACCATCTTTGAACTTCAACACTAGTCAAATCTAAAGATGAAGGAAATGGGCGTCAGTCTGCCGAATCCCGACAGGTCGATCCCACATGTGGTGGCATGAATGATATTCTCGGCATTCCATGGGGAACAACCCCGGATCCACCCTGGGTCTCCCATGCTGGTCTTCGGCCACCACAGAAAAATATGCTTCTAGCTGGTCACGGTCGCTGCTCGAGACAAACGATCATTCGAAGCTACAACCTTCAATCAGTTGGGACGACACATTTCTTAGTGAGTACCCTGGATTTTGACTCTGACATCTCTTTTGTTAACGGTCGCATTAAGATTCATACTCCTTGACGCATGATTTCTGGATGATGGCGGCGCAAATGATAACAAGCTGGTTGAGTTCCTGCGTCATTAAGTAAGAAGTAAAATGGGCGGCCAAATTTATAGTCTATTTTCCTCCATCACACCGAACCTTGATAGGCACCACCCATGCCGGTCTGCATGACTGAGTTGTGGCGAAAAGATCTGGCAGAATTTATGGTACGAAAAGGTGAAGTTCTTCCGTTGAAAATCTGACTCCAGGCCATCCTCGTCGAAACCACGGGAAACAGATTACGCTTGTTCTCTGGGTCCGATATGTTTTTGGGCTATTTATGTGCACGTAAGTGATACATATGTACAAGCGTTCTCCGGAACGGCTCACTTGCTTTATTTGGGAAAAGTTACCCTGGACCTTGCAGGAGTTCCTCTTCGCTTCGCTCTGTTTTCCCTGGCCCCTGGATATGAGCAAATTGAGTCAAGATCGATGGGTGGGCTAACATAAATATCTGCGTGTAGAGGCTTTTTGCAGTAGTCTAAAATGCTCCCATCTCTTGCTCTGCTCGCTCAGATTTTCGGTCCATCGACCTTCACGACCAACACGGTCGACCCATCCTTACTTGTAAACAGCTTTAGCTCCAGCTGCCCTGCCAACAGTCCAGTCTCTTGCCAACAGACATCCGTATCTGACACGTGTTGCACCGAGTACCCAGGGGTACGTCGTGCTTCACGCCTCGAGCACACCGTTTCTGACCTTGTATTCTAGGGTCTCTTGTTGCAGACTCAGGTACTCATTCGATCCCGCAACTACATACCTTGAGGTAGCTGATCTTTGTACCGAAAGTTCTGGGACACGAAAGTCCCCGGAAGTCCTGCTGACAGCTGGACGATTCATGGTATGTGGTCATTCCTGCGAAAAACCAACCATTCTCATGTGCATCGTAGGCCTATGGCCCGACAAGTACGTTCGTTGCGTCACCCATGTCGCCCTGCGCTCATCATCGGTTCATCACCCACCCACATTCTTATTATAGCTGTGATGGCACATACATTGAAAACTGCGATCCTTCTCGCGCTTATAACATCCAACAGGTATGTAGGACGGTTGCAGAAACAGCCTGAATCTAACCCGTCTTTCAGCTGCTCGTCGACCAGGGAGCGTCTTCGACACTGGATTATATGAAGCAGTACTGGCTGAATGCTGATGGTACCAACGAGCACCTTTGGAACGTACGTTGGAGGTTCTCCTCGTTTACACAAGTCGGGACCGCGCTGATCGCAGTTCACTAGCATGAATGGTCTACGCATGGCACATGCTATAGGTAGTAATCACAGCATTTTGTATCCCTGTAGAATCCGTCTAAATTCGTCAATCCACAGCACCCTTCAACCTTCTTGCCTTCCGGCAGGAAGCGCCGAGGGATCCGAGGTATGTTCTTTCTCGCAATGAGGAATCTCACGCACCGGGTACGCGAGTGTCTGATTTCTGGGGCTCCCATTTTTCATAGGCTGTTTCCTATTTCCAAACCATCGTCCAGCTGTTCCAGACCCTCCCCACTTACACGTGGCTGGCAAACGCCGGCATCACGCCTTCTTACGATCGGGAGTACACCCTGTCGGAAATCGTTTCCGCTCTGGAGCAAGGTTCAGGAGGAGTAGGTTTCATTGCGTTGTCATCGTGGACTCTTCGATCTAAAATGATCTTGTTTTCCTTGGTATAGTATACCCCCGCCGTCGGTTGCCATCGCGGCCGATTGGACGCGATCAGCTGGTACTACAACTTGCAGGGATCGCTTCTTGATGGACAATTCGTTCCCATCAGTAAGCTACGGGTTTTTCCCCTTGGTTTGGTCAGACATCTTGACGACATTTGGCAGACACACCGAAGCATTCGACTTGTCCTCACAGTGGAATCAAGTACCTTCCGAAGCAAGGTTGAGCGGGAGAGCTGGCAGACTTCTCTCGGTGGCAAAGAAAGCTTGAAATGTAATGAGAACGGACCGTCTATCTTAGTTTGTAAATGCGAGAACGTGTTAGGCAGTGTTTTTCGTCCGACGCTGTAGCAGAGAGCTGAAAAGGTTCGAAAGATAGAAAACGCCGACAACGATGTAGACAGTGGACTATGGCACATTCGCCGTCGAGAACGAGGCGAATAGTTTAAAAAGGGAGTTGAGGCGTACCGAGGGCAGGCGACCTACGTAAGGGACGAACGTTCGAACTGGAGGCCCAGGCTTGAGCTGGGATCAGACAATCACATCATCTTCGGGAGCGAAAGCAGTAGCTTCTCAGCTGTTCGATTGGACTGCAGAATCACCAGACGAATATATTGGTAGCGTGGGTACACAAATTTTTCTTGGTCGCTCGAGATAGACGAAGAGACTGCGATATGTTTCGAACTCGGTGGGTATCAAGTTGTTATGTCCGCTCCAAAGTCGGTGGAAAGTGTTGAACATGCTTGTACGAGGGTACCGATCCAATATAAAATGTAGTCCTTGTCTGCATTCCTTTGCTGGAGAGAGGCATCGAGGGAAGACAAGCTCGCATTTGCCCGGAATCCTTTCATCTTCACATACAAGATACAGGCATTATTCCGCAGACCCGGACCTTACAGACGGATCGCCATCTCCTGCTGTGTCTGATTGCAGTTCTGCGGAAGCTGTCATGAACCTGGACAAAGAATCGAACCGTCACTTTCGGAACATGGTTGCGCGCCACGCACTGTGCAGCATGGATGCCTGCGAGGACTCTCATCGCGTCCAGGTCGTTTTGCAGGTGTTCCATCAGATCGGCGGTTTGACTGACCGCGCGGGACATGTTCTTTAGCCTGGACGCGAGCTGTGCATACAGTCTGTCCTTGGCCTGGGTAGCACCGGAACGGCTCATCGTCGACGAAACGTGGGTCCTGAGGTTACCAATTTTCCCACGATTGTGGGGAACATATTGAGTTTCCATGACACCTGGTGTCCCCTCGTAAGATGAGTGCAAACGTGACGGCTGTAGACTGTAGACGATTGTGAGCAGCCATTTGGATGGCGGGGGGTGAGCCCAACGTACGGGCCGGTGCGGCGTCCTCCAGTACTACTACTTACTTGCTCCGGTGTCCGATTATGGACGCTGCTGTACGGTGGCGTCGGGATCGTACTAGTCCCCCGCGTCCTTCTTCCTGTGCTTTCCTCTTTACTCTGCATTCACCATGTCCAATGTCCAAACACATTTCGACAAGGCCATTCAGGAGATCCAACACAGAAACCCCGCGAACAGGCCCACAATCGATTTGTCGGTACAGCGACTCGACAACGGCGCGATCATTAACACGCGGGAGCGAATCATCAAAGACGTGCGTCTATCATTCTCCTTTCTGTCTGTCACACGGTCACTCATCCCAATCATTCTCCTCGTCGTAGGTCGTCCAACCCGCCGTTTGCATCCCGACCGACGCTCAGTTCTTCTCACCAGACGATCCGAGCAAGCCCAATCTCGATTTTCTCAAGGATCACTTCATCCACGAGGGCAGGATCAGGGAAGAACATGCTTTGTGGATCATACAAAAAGCCACCGCTCTGCTCCAGAGTGAGCCCAACGTCCTGGACATCGATGCTCCCGTGACAGGTGAGATCCTGTTAGACGCCGCTGAGCGACGGTCTTGTGTCGATCCAATCGTCTCTTCTCCCTAGTCTGCGGCGACATCCATGGACAATATGTGCGTCAATCCGTTCCGCACCGCGCGTACTGCGCATATAGCTGATGCTATATCAAGTATGATCTCATGAAACTCTTCGAGAAGGGTGGAAACCCAAAAACGACTCGCTACCTCTTTCTAGGAGATTACGTCGATCGGGGATACTTCAGCATAGAGGTGCCTTTTCTTTTCCTCCTTGTCCGACCCGCCTGAATTCCATCTTCTTCAAAGTGCGTTCTATATCTCTGGTCACTCAAGATATGTTTTCCCGAAAGCTTGTTCCTTCTCCGGGGAAACCATGAATGTCGACGTTTGACAGAGTACTTTACATTCAAGATCGAGTGTAAGATATCCTTCCCATTTTACTAGTCCTCTTTTCTTCATCTCCAGTGGTGATTAGGCCAACACAAGTATTCCGAGCGCTTATACGACGCATGCATGGATTCTTTCTGTGCTCTGCCCCTGGCTGCCATAATGAACAAGCAATTTTTGTGCATACATGGTGGTTTGTCTCCGGAACTGCACACAGTTCATGACCTTCAGACGGTTCGCCTGTTTAGAGTGTTATTTCCTTGCTTGGTCGACTCATCCATTGTTAGCTGGACCGCTTTCGCGAGCCTCCAACGCACGGTTTGATGTGCGATATCCTTTGGTCAGATCCGACAGAGGATTTTGGATCAGAAAAGGGAAAGGAAAACTTTTTGCACAATCACGTTAGGGGTTGCTCGTTTTTCTTTACGTGAGTGTTGGCGCTACCCCAGTCCTGTGCAATCGATTGATCCGAGTCCATTGTTTCGATCAACAAGTTACTCGGCCACGTGCAAGTTCCTAGAGAGGAATAATCTACTATCGGTAATTCGGGCTCATGAGGCCCAGGATGCTGGGTATGTACTGCTTCGACCTTCTAATGCCAGCATTGACACGCGCCATTCTCATAGCTTCCGTATGTACCGGAAAGCCCAGGGTACTGGTTTTCCCACTCTCATCACCATATTCTCTGCACCAAATTATCTCGACGTGTACAACAACAAGGCTGCTGTGCTAAAATACGAGAACAACACCATGAACATCACGCAATTCAATTGTACGTCACATCCATATTGGCTACCAAACTTCAAAGATGTTTTCGAATGGAGTCTTCCATTCGTCGGAGAAAAGAGTGGGTTCTCTAACGTCGAGATTGTATCAGTGTCTCATCGAAATTTGTTCCTCTAGTCAACGACATGCTCGTTGCGGTGCTCAACACGTGCTCCAAGGAAGAACTCGAGGACGAACACGTCCAAGAACCACATCACGAAGAGCTCCGCGAGCGCAGGAGAGTCATCAAGAACAAAATTCTTGCGGTCGGGCGGATGGCCCGTGTATTCGCGGTTCTTCGGTGAGTAGGTGCTTCTATTTGCGTAGCCTCGAATTGACACGTGACCGCATATAGGGAGGAATCTGAAAATGTCTCCGAACTGAAGAGCATATCATCCACTGGTAGACTTCCTTACGGAACACTGGCGCTTGGTGCAGAAGGCATCAAGCAAGCCATCTCGACCTTTGAAGATGCGTACGTATCTTGTAGTCTTTTTCTTCTGCAAATCCGCATCACCAATATACGCATACGCATGACAGACGAAAATCAGACATTGAAAACGAGCGATTACCACCCGCACCACCACCCACTGGGGAAAAACTTGCTGCCAGTGCTTCCCTTGGAACCAAGGCACCGGCCCAGGTCCTGATGCCCACACCGACACCGATGGCCAACTTTATGCCCATTCCCATCGTCTCGAGACCGATGACACCCGGCTCGGATGACGGGAGTTCCGAAACGCCATCTCTCGAGCGTGCGTCCTCGCCCAGCGGATCGAGCGTCAATTCACCACCTACTCCGCCGCCGCCGCCCGCGACGACGAATTCAGATCGAAGAGGAAGTTTGCGGTTGGGAGTGAGTCCGTCGACGAGGCAACGAGGTGTGCAGAGCGCGTTGTCGATCTTGCAGGCGGCGTTGGACGTGAAGAAGGGAGGGTCGAGTTCGAGTTGATGTGTCGCAGTAATTTCCATACTTAGAATTTATCTTGTCATCTTTTTGAGAGAAGCCATTTAGTGTGATTATGTCAGCAAGCTCAGCGCAAGATCAAACAACTCCAGCAAACACCTAGATTTGTGCACGAGTCCACCATTCGTGCGCTCTTTATCAGTTGCTGATCGCGATCGTAGAGAAATAGCACCGGGATCAACAGATGGATCTAGATATTTTTTCTCTCGGTTGGTTCTTTCCCCTAACTGTGCATCCAAACGTACTGATCCACGCGTGGTAGGTCTATACGAAGAGTTGTCGACCGCCTTTCGCGCGCCTTACCAAGGAGCAGCTGTCGAGGCATTCAACGAGTATCTGACAGACTGCAAATGTCTATTCAAGGAAGGAGACTACGCAGGCAGGTTTTGTTCAATCGTTCAAAGCTCAGGCACCGGCAAATCGAGGTTGTTAACAGAGGTGTGTATGCGCGTCTCGTCGCGTCGTGCGTGTCCGCTGAACATCGATTTTCAGCTCCATAAGAAGGACGTCGTAGTGATCTTCATGAACGTGCGGGAGGTGGGGGACACGCTATCGTTCCCTACGCGCGATTCGATCCCGGCGGACATATTGACTCCTAAATATGTCACCACGAGCGAGTACGAGTGCGTCTGCATGGCGTTCTTCATTGTTCTTTTCGATACCCTCCACGAACGCTTGTCGGCGAGTCAGGCCACCCCCGATGCCAAGGCCGACGTCATGCAGTGGGTCCAGCAGATGTGCAACGTGAGCTACGATCGCAAGTCTGTGGCTAGGCCTGCTTTCTTCAAGGAGCTTGGCGAAAAGTACAAGAAGGTAATTCTTCTTTGACAAGATGATGCTCCTGCTCTTTCTAACGATCTGTAGATTGATCTCGATAAGACGTTTGGCCGCAATGCTGATGATGCTTTGAACCAGGACGGTGGTCAAATTGCACGACCCAAGGTCCCCCCTTTGGGTAAATGACACTGCTATATCCCAGATTTCTCTGCTAAACTGTGCGATCTTTAGCAGGAGCAAACACTGGGGTCGCTGAGCAACTCCTCATCTCCTATACCCGAATGGCAGAGTCCTTGGAGAGGATCTTTTCCGGTGGCGAATCCAACGAGCCCAAGTTGGTGATCGCACTTGATGAGGCTCACACGCTAGGCGCACCTCGAGAATATTGTCGTCTGGGCGACATCTTCTGTAGAGTTATCAGCCAGTATTCGCAGGAAGAGAACCATGCAGTATGGGTCGTATTTGTGTCCACGAACTTTATAGTTTCGGGTTTTTCACCACCCGATCCAAAACGTCTAGTAATTCCTCCGTTCAAGAAGTACCTCGACTCACGTTCGTTCCTTTCAGGTGTTTATAACGGTACTGCTGCTCTGAGTGGAAATATTTTCAGACAATTCTCTGCACTGGGATGGGACCAGAATGCCCCACCATTTGTGAAGGAAGACTTGGAGCACGCAGCCGAGTTTGACCGCATCGCGGGCTTCGGAAGACCTTTGTAAATTATTTTCTGTTTGCTGTGATGCGGCGACCAGTTGACCTATGTATCTTCCTCAGGTGGCTCGCCCAAAAGCGTGTGCTTTATTTCCCAGACAAGATAATGGATTTAGCATCATACAAGCTATGCGGTGGAGGTGATTTCGATACAAGGAAAACAAGTCATATTCTCGCCGTTTTTGGACAGCGGTTCGGACTACATGTCAGATTCGGACACCCGGAGTCAATGGAGCAGCTGGAGACTGGCGTGGCGAGCCACTTACGCGTCTGCATTTCGTCGAAATTGGATCCCAAGTGGAGGGACACATTGTATCCTTCAGAACCGTTGGTTTCGTGCGGGGCGGCACTTGCTCTGCACAAACCACCCACAATCTTGGAGCGCGCCCTGAACAGGCTTTGGAAGGTGGTCGAGTCCCAATTGATTGACGCTGGTCACGGTGGCGAACTGGTCGGCCGATTACTTTGGCTCCTATCCAAGGACCTGTTCGTTCGCACGCTGCCCAAGCCCGAGATGAACTACAAAATCAGAACGCCGTCAGAGTGGAAACAGAATCTCCGAGATTGCACCATGGTGCCGGTTACGAGTTGGCTCGAGTTCACGTTCGGATCACAGGTATGGGGCGAAGATGAGACGCAAGCGTCTCGCAGGCGCAAGATGTTTGAAAACGCGTACCTGGATCTTTCGCACTGGATTCGTATGGAAGGAAACCTGATGTTTGACCAGGAAGGGTTCTTGAGGTGAGTATTTCAACTTGGCAAGGTATTTTTTCGACTCTGAATGATTTGCTGTGTAGTTGGGACGAATGGACGGAACGGCTCTGGGTACGAACGACCGCAGTGCAGTGTCCTCTGCAACAGCCTCTTGTCGACAAGGTCATACCCATCTACTTCAAAGGTGAAGGAGACGAAGGTGCCTCCAAGGGGCCGCGAATGTCGCATATTTTCATAACGGAAAAGATCGGGTCGAAGAGTTCCAGAGACGTTTTGGACACCATCAGCTTAACGGACGAAGACCTGGGTGACAGACACGGCGGACCGCCCTACATAGCCATCTTGGCCGACTTTGGCCAATCGGCGTCGTTCTCCAGCACCTTCCCTGATCCGAATTCGGACGTGGAGATCGATGACCCATGTCTGCGCATATACGCTGCGGGCCTCGACGTCTCTACGTATCCGTTCTTCTCGACTTGTCCTGCGCTCCGGGAGACCCTCAGAAACATGGTAGGCCTTCAACAGGCGGCTGAAGAAGAGAAGTCATATCGGAGACGCCTTGCCGCGCAAACGAGTTTTGGCTGGGAACCAACTGCGGAATACATGTCTTGGGAGGGCGTGGAAATATAACTCCCAGAGGTTTTTTTTGGAGGGTTTGGCGCTCAGGTATGGAGGTCGAATTACAACCAGAGTTTTGCATGGCCGGGTATCGTTCCTTGCCGATTGTTAACCACTCGAGTCTCAGATCGAAATCCGTATTGAAAATTGTCTATGAGCTCGGTGGAGAAAGGAACCAGGTGTGTACGGTGTGAGTTTATACATAGGAGTCCCCTGGCAAGCAAGTGCTACCGTGAAGGTGTGGCGACGCGCAACGGACAGAGGGTGGGTGGAGCTCATTGAGCCCCTCCGAGGAACGGGAGTGCCTGAGAGAAAAGGGAGCGGTGGGTGGGCGCGAGAAAGAAAGGGATTGTCTCCGTGAGGCAAGAGACGCGCGCTAACCTCGCTGACTCATGTACGACTACAAATACTGTGGGACATTACTAAGAGTAATCTTCAATCTTCGACGATGAAGAAATCCCTTACAAAGATCGAGGATGATGGCAATCATGATAATGTCATTTATTGATCGTCATCGAATGACAAGTAATGGTAAGTTGATCCATAAGGTGAAGATTGTCAGCCATTCTATGTAAATGCTGGCTTACTAGTATCTATGCGACTCATGACGGTGTAAGCAAGTCACCAATGCGTGTCGTCAAAGCTGAATATACGCCGATTTGAAGATGACTGATGGGTACCCAAAATAAAAACTGGTATGCAGATAAATAGTTGGCCCGCACACTCCCGATATCAATTCACCCATAATCTTCTATCCATGTCAGTCTCCCGAGCGCTCTTCCTCAAAGAAAAGTTTGGTGCTTTCAAAGTAGGCACCAAAACCCTGCCACAGCCAGGACCGGGAGAGGTCCTCATCAAGGTGATTGCTACGGGACTGAATCCTGTGGACTGGAAGATCCAGTCATATGGCATCTTTGTAGTCGACTTCCCCACTCCCTTGGGCAGCGATGCTGCCGGACAAGTTGAGGTCGTGGGAGAAGGCGTGACACAATTCAAAAAAGGCGACAAAGTGTACGTTCGTTGCATGGTGTTCTTACCCAACAAGCCTTGATTTGTGTTTCTTCTTCAGATTCCACCAAGGGGGTTTACTAGGTGGTCATTATGCGACTTTCCAAGAGTACGCCTTGGCACCGGCCGAGATCGTTTGCAAGGTATTGTGCATTGTAAGGTATATTACAAGCCTGATCTCACGCGTTTATAGCTCCCAGACAACATCAATTTTGACCAAGCAGCTTCAATTCCGCTTGGTGTTGGTACTGCGGTCATCCCACTGTATTCTCCATCTCCCGTTGGGGTTGGCTTAAAGGCACCGTGGGATGGTTCTCGTGGCTTGTACGCGGGACAACCTATTCTTATCCTTGGAGGCGGGAGTTCAGTGGGACAATACGGTGCGTTACACACTCGCCAGCGGGCTCTTGTACTCACGCTTGCTGTGCAACACTCGCATCGTTCACTATTCTCAACCAGTTATCCAATTCGCGCGACTCTCCGGTTTCTCTCCAATTATAACTACCGCATCGTTGCACAATACCGACCTCCTTAAATCGCTCGGCGCTACCCATGTCATTGACCGTAACCTCCCTACGTCTTCTTGGAGCGCTGAGATCTCCAGAGTCACTGCGAAGCCCGTTTCCCTTGTATATGATTCAATCGGTTTAGCAGATACTCAGCAATTTGGATACGACACCCTCGCAGAAGGTGGACATATCGTCCTTGTTCTACAGTCCTCGATCAAGGAGACAACTGGAAGTACCAAGAAAGTGTTAGGCGTATTTGGGAACGTGCATCCGCCCGTCAACAGGGCAATCGGTCGCACATTGGCCAAACACTTGCCAGCATTGCTGGAGGCTGGCGACATTGTCGTGCGTACTTTTAGTATTAGTCGGTTATAGAAGACGAATCATTCATTCACACCTGTATTAGCCTAACGCGGTCGAGGTTGTCCCGGGCGGGTTAAATGGCATTGTCCCGGGGCTCGACAAACTGAAGAATAACCTTGTCAGCGCGAAGAAGCTGATCGTGCGTCCTGGAGAAACAGCTTGATTGTAACGGATGACGGACGGGTGGGGAATTATAAACTATGTAACACGTGCTTGGTGTTCTCAGCCCTGTACTATAATAGCAAGGATAGCGAATCAACTTATAAAGGGAACTGCTAGTGGGAGAATGACATACCGCGGAGCAAGGAAGAGCAGTGCAGCTGGTGTGAGGTAGAGTGATTCCTGGGTGTTCCCTACTCTCGCCCGTAAATTATTTCGCATATCGAGTACAACCTAGTATACAGTGGTGAGAGTGCTCTCCGGAAACTAAGCAGAAATGGAGTCAAACGGACGGCCACAACAAGAGCAAATTTTCCCACCAGTAATTGATCGTAAGGACGAGGACAACATCGTTTCGACTAGTCAAGTTCCCTCCATTGAAAACACCATCACTGCTCTCACGCTGGTGTAAGCACCTCCGTGTATTCAGAATATGACGGGTTTTAAATTCTCCGATGTAGTAGAGTCCCGGGGGAGATAGGGCGTGTAGACATTCCAGAACAGACAATCCTCGGAATAGCCAATCTGGGTGCACGGAGAGCCGTATGCAAGAGCAGTGATGTTTCCTGCACTACTGTACACATTGGAATACGTCCATCGTTCGACAGGGTCTGCATATGGACGGAATGACCACATTCGTGGGTGATGTGCTGAGGTTCGTTCCATCGTCATCCTGTGTGGTGGGCCCTCAGGATGTCAGGCAAGTAGCGCTTGCGTGAATACTTCATTTCGATCATCGACTTACAGTTCAAATCATTTGAAAAAGAAGGCATAAGTCAGAGCCGATGCTGTTCGGTGCGGCTGCCACCAACACAACGCAGGCTATAAGGAACGCCCCATAAAACAATATGTCCTTGCGATTGAACAGAGAGGGAGGATAGACGCTTCTCTCGATCAGAAACCTAAACAGGAACGTCTTCTATTGTAAGCTCACAGCAGCACTGCCATGCAAAGCGGCAAATCGGTAAGGTTCCCATGCAACGGTCCAGTTCTGCGACATGACCTCTACGCTCTTGCGTTTCCCGAGCTTCCTCGAATCGACCGTGTTTCGCGTATAGTTGTCGCTGGGCGCCCACGCACCCATGAAGGAGAACTGGGCGAGCAAAGGTCGTTGCAATTTGGCTCTGTGAGCAGAGCCTTCGCTGTACGGAAATAGTTGACGACGAGCGCTGAGGCTGTTGCAGGGCAGACTCGCGAGTGAAGCGGCGACGAGAACAAGTTGTAGAATTTTGCTGACTCAGACCTGAGACGGGCCAATATGAAAGGTCTGGGTGGTGGGTCAGAAGAGTAAAAACACGGGATGGACAGGAGAACGAGACCTACAGCGAGATGAGTTTCCGTGCCAGCAACGGCCCCCGTCGAGAAGTTTTCGGAGGGAGGGCTAGTCTGGAATTAAGCCGGTATGTATGGCGAATGCCACCGTGAATGAGTAGGACATCCAACAGGCGCAGTGGACACTTCCCAAACACACCAGCCCCCCGATTTTGACATCCCCGCCGGGATCAAACTGAATACCCTCACCCAACGTGTTGCCTACCTGACCCTGACCAACAAATCCCCCCCCCCTGACCGACTCCACCCAACGCAACCTGGACATGGCACGCCATCCAAAGCCTAACCTCCAACCTGGAGCTAGATTCCACCCTATGGAGCAGCATCCGCCACCCCGACATCCGACGCCCGGTACAATCTTTCCTATACACGAGTCGCTCCGGATAGGACGCTTTTGGAACCACATCCCCAACTACCAACTCCGGGCCAACTGCTCCCTATGTCATGATGAGGTCGAAAGCCTTGACCACATCCTCTTCCGATGTACATGGAATGAATGCACCACCATCTGGAACCTCCATGGCCAAATCAATATGGCCCCAAACCCACGGAGAATGGCCAAATATAACACTCGGAACTGTGCTAGGATGCGGCGCAATTACACCCCCTACCCCCATAGACCGCCCCCCTCCCTCACCGACCGCCCGGGGCAAAGCGCGCCTCCTCCGTATCTTGGTCTCCGAAGCAGCCCACCTGATATGGGCCATCCGCTGCGAACGCGTCGTCTCAGAACACACCGTCACACAAACAGTCATAGCATCTAGATGGCTGGCCAAAATGAATCACCGGCTGTCTATCGATCGCCGACTTGCACGCCTCCCACACCGACCCAATATGCCAAACCGAGTTCATCACACCTGGCAACCCGTCCTGGCTAAAACACACAACATCCCTCCAATTTGGCTCACCAACCCAGAGGTTTTAGTGGGCATCACGCTGCCGCGGCCCTCTGCTTGACCGAGGTGTCCCCCCCAGCTCGGAGTCCCACACCCCCGCACACCACGGGGAGTGCGTAAGTGCATTTCCTCGGACCGGTAGTCCCACTGCCGCCTTAGCGTATTATGTAGGACTAGGTCAGCCAGTCGGTACATAATAACATCGCTTGTCCAAACAAAAAAAAAACACACCAGCGCCAAATTCCAGTCTTGTCTCTATTACAAATTTCCGCCCACCCATCTGTCACTCATCCTGTTTTTTTCCGCTGCACTTGGCACTTGCTGGCAAACAATGTCCAACAACGACCAGTCTGTAAGTATCTTCAACTTTAAGTAATACACAGAGCAGACTGCAGCCTGTTAGAGACTTATGCGCTGATATGGTGCATACATCAGCAGTCAGGAATTTCAACCCCACTGGATCTTACAAGCTATATCAAAAAAGAAGATCACTTCTGGGACGGTGGACGTTTTGGCGATGTCTATAGATGTTGGTACAATGAGAACGAAGGTGTCCGAAAAGAGGTTCGGACTTTGCAAACTACCGCAACACCTACTTACGATCCAGCTCTTCCTCAGGTCGCAGTCAAAGCTTTCAGATTCAAACTTATCATGGACGAAGATGATGCGGGGAAGCAGTCTGCTAAGGTAGTAATCCTATCCTTGAATTCTTCGTCGTCGTCAAGAAAGTCCAGCTGAAGTGATCCCTTAGATGATCGCTATTCGTCGGGAACTTGGTATTTGGAAGAGGTTGAATCACCAAAATATCGTCCCATTCTTGGGCATCGCTTATGGGTTCGGAATGCGTGGTGCCTTGTCATTGGTGTCGTTATGGATGCCCAACGGTACTCTCCACGGTTTCCTAGCGAAACATGACCGCACTCTAAGTGTGCCACGCCGTCTCCAGTTGGTGCGTTCACCAAATATGAATCACCTTATTAGATTATCTCACCCTATCACATAACGTTGTAGCTGCTAGACATTGCCAATGGCCTGAACTACTGTACGTCATCATTGTCCAATCTCAGAAGGCTCGGGAGATAACACTCCACAGTACACTCATTTCCCATTCGTCCGATTGTCCACGGTGACCTGAGCAGCGTAGGTCAATCGTGAATTGTCGATGCCCTCAGCTGAACCCCGAACAGAATAATGTGCTTATCGATGAAAACTACACGGCGCGGTTGGCCGACTTTGGCCATGCTTCCTTGGTGGGAAGCATTCCTGAGGCTTTGAGTTATCTCCAAATGTCTGCAAGACTAGGTGCATTGCGATGGGCTGCACCGGAACTGGTTCAAGTCCGGCAACACGCGCCTAATAGGACAACGAAAAGTGATATACATTCTTTCGGAAATATCAGTCTTGAGGTAAGTCCACTGGATATAACAATAGATCTGGCTCCTACTTCCTTGTAGGTATTGTCTGGCAAACAACCATGGTCAGAAATAAGGGAGGATATCTGTATCGCTTTATGCCTTGCTCAGGGTCTCAATCCAGGGCGTCCAGAGCATCATAGAATAAGTGAACAGCATTGGGATTTCATCCAACAATGTTGGTCATCAGCTCCGAAACGGCCTTCCGCAGATAGTATAATTACGTCCATCCAACTATTCCTAAGCACTCCACAGCCCTGTTCAACCTCACCATCGGAACAGTACGGTCCCATAGTTGTCCCAGATGAGCCTGCCTTGGACCCATTGGATTTATTTCTGAATGATGGCCCAGTTCAGTGCTTTGGTCTCGACCAAAGAGATGAAATGAGCAGGTAATTAATGGCTGTTATGATAAATTACCTCGATCGTGCTGACTCTCTCGGAGTGTTTACTATCAGGGAGACCAGGATGGAACACTACCTAATTATTTACCGACAGCGACTTCCCCCGACTCTTCCACATTCTTGTCTACTGGATCCTCCACTGATTCAGCTCTCGGCAACCACTCCCTGCTCCTATCTACTCCCCCTACAGCCTCGATCCTTCTTCAACATCACATGTCGCCACTCGAACCTTTCCTTCTACCTAGGCGAGTTCTTTACTTATATAATATTACCAGATAGATGTACCAATATACATATACAGCGGCACAGATGTACCATCCAACACTTCTTCTCCAAGCGACCGCTTTTACACTCCACCATGTTCGCCACTCAGTCCATATGCAGATTCAAATACCTCACCCTTCCCCTACTTGTCAAAGTCCATTCAGGCAGCACATCACTCGCCTTCTCATCTACGAGTTTTGGAAAATTATCACTGCAAATGGAGGGGCGAGGATGGAATCATGTATGGAGAATCCCCCTGCGGCGAAGCCTTTGATAACTTGGACGACCTCATCATCCATCTGCGCCGTAGGCATGTCGTGCAAGGCTCCGCGGACCAGAGGCTGGTTTGTCACTGGTTGGGACACGGCGTCCATCCCTGCGGTCAAAATCTCCGCATAGACATGTTCAAACGCCACATCTCTGCGCACCTGGGCTTCAAAGTCGTCTGCCCCCACTGTGGTCAAGCGTTCTCTCGCATTGCGACTTGGCACGCACACATGACAAGCTGCCACATAGAATAAATCCATACATACAGAGAATGGTGAGGAGAAGAGGTAAGCGGCGTCTCCAGCCTCACTCAGTCTGATGGCATTGACTGACACTCGACCGACAGGGGTCCGGCGACCATTGTGTATGATTAGATTGTAAATGAGATCTAAAATACTGCATGCATTGTTAAGTAGCTTCGGCCATATTCGATTTGAAGTGACGAATGCTCTGCCGCCGGTTATTCCTTGTTGTGTTTGACGGAACCCAAGTTGCGCCATAAATTTTCGTAGAACAGCTTGGTCAGTCCCGCCGTTTCGCGTACCTCGACCCTGAAGGGGCCTTTGATTCCACCACTCCATCCTCGCCTGACTTCCTCTCTGAACGTGACGTGCGTCACCTTATCCGCATGAACAATCTCGAACAACTTGACCGTCTCGGCGTCCCAGCACGGCGGAACCACTCGATGGTGCCCGGGTCAACGTCGAGTCCATGTACCTCGTGGACGAGGTGGATGAATCGATGATAGCGAGAAGCGCGGAGCGATTGCGTAGTGATAGTGGCAGATTCCCAGAGGCCTGCGTGCACGGGGAACGTGCCGTAGGGCGTCGAGGGGGAGACGAAGACAAGTCTGGAGACAAGGAGTGAAAAGTGTTTGGATTCGTCGAGCGCAATGCGGGAGAAGTCGGAGAAGAAGGGTGATGGATGATGATGATGCAAAGGAGGGAAGAAGGGGAAGGGAACGTCGTCATCCAGGCAAAAACATGGATCGACGTGCTTACGCCAGGTCGATCCTATGAGTCGATTCAGCTCAGCCGAAGGTTCCATACGAGCTTGGTCCACTCACGCCCATTATTCGATGTTTCCCAGCGCGTGCAACATGCCCGCTGCACTCTTGCACTTCCCGAATATTCTTGGATCGACCGTGTTTCGCGTATAGTTGTCGTCGCAGGGCGGCACGGCGGCAGGCGGTTTTAGGACGTTCATGGATTTGTGGCCGATCGATTGGGGTTGACCAGTGCGAAAGAGGTGTACGGCATGCCTGGTGTGTTCTACCTTTCAGGAAGGAGGTGAGCAGATCTACATGGACTAAAATAAAAGCGATTTGGTCACATTCACATAGTAATGGCTGTGATGATAACCTGAGGTTACCTTGGTCGTGCTGATTATCTCGAAGCATCGACTACCAGGGAAGTTAGGGTTAAGATTACCTATCTGGCTCCGGAAGGAAGCCATGGTGTGCGCGCCAAGACTGGATAAGGATGAGAGCGTGAACTGGGAGGGTAGCGCTAGTGAGTAGCGAGCAGACTGCTCGTAAGACGAGGTGTAAGCGCAACGAGTTGCGCAAGCGGTTCTTGTTTCGATGTTGCTGGTAATTTCGTTTGGATTAGAACAGAAAAAAAGACCTAGAACCAGAACACGCACGCACCAAGCTCTAGCAGATTAACTTGTAACCTTTCCCTGCTGTCACTTCCTTCGAAGCTTCGGCCCGGGGGAATAGTTTTTGGTAGGCCCACGCACCCATGAAGGAGAGCTGGGCGAGCAAAGCCCGATGTAGTTTGGCTCTGTGAGCAGAGCCTTCGCTGTACGGACATAGTTGATGATGAGCGCTGCTGTAGCAGTGGCAGACTCGCGAGTGACGCGGGCGACGAGAGCTTGTAGAATTTTGCTGCTACAGTCTAGGCTGTTCAGACAAGAATGCATGGAAAGTCTGCGTGGTGAGTCAGAAGAGCAAGAACATGAAATGCACGCGAGAACGGGAGTAGGTACAGCCAGATGAGTCCCGTGTCGCGCAACCAATACACGTCCCGGGGCAGCGCTATCGTTCCTGCACATAACGCGGGTCCCAAGCCGAGTTGCATTCCAAAGCCTGTTTGAGGAGGATGTAGTGCACGCCTGATCGATATGTAAGTGCTGCGAATGCCACCGCGAATGAGGAGGACGCCCAGATCGGACTGAGCTTCGAGGGACCGCCGCATCTTTGCCGCGCTGGCGCCACAATTCTCTAGCAAGCCAGCGCCAAATTCCACTTTTGTCTCTGTTCCACTCCTACAGCAACTCATCTGACCGTGCTCGTCACCGGTCACCTTCCAGTGTTTTCCCGGTCTTTGACTCTTTGTTTCTTGTGTTGTTTGTTTTGTTTTTCGCTGACTTGGTCCCAAACAACTTGAATGTCCAACAACAACGAGTCTGTAAGTATCTTCAACTTTGAGCAGAGACTGGGACGTACTGATATGATGCCTACATCACTGGCAGCAGTCAGGAATTTCCACCGCACCAGATCTTACAAACTATATCGTCAAAAAAGAAGATCAGTACTCGAACTGTGGGAGTTTTGGTGATGTCTATAGATGTTTCTACAATGAGAGCGAAGGTATCCGAAAAGAGGTTCGAACTTTTCATACTACCGCACCACCTACTTACGATCCGGCTCTTCCTCAGGTCGCAGTCAAAGCTTTCAGATTCAAAGTCACCATAGACGGAGTTGATGCGGAGCAGCAGTCTGCTAAGGTAATGATCGTTCTTCAACGTCATCAAGGAAGTCCGGCTCAAGTTAACTCCTAGATGTTCGAGATTCGTCGGGAACTCGGAATTTGGAGGATGTTGAATCACGAAAATATTGTCCCATTCTTGGGCATTGCTTATGGGTTCGGAATGAGTGATGTTTTATCATTGGTATCATTATGGATGCCCAACGGTACTCTCCACGGTTTCCTAGCGAAACATGACCGCACTCTAAGTGTGCCACGCCGTCTCCAATTGGTGCGTTCACTAAACACGGATTACCTACTGATAAATAATTTATCATATAACACTGTAGCTGCTAGACATTGCCAATGGCCTCAAATACTGTACGTCATCATTGTCTACCTAAGGCTCGAAAACTAACACTCCACAGTACATTCATTTCCTGTTTGTCCGATTGTTCATGGCGACCTGAACAGCGTAGGTCAATCGTAGGTTGTCTCGTCCACGTCCTCAGCTAAACACTACACAGAATACTGTACTAATTGACGCAAACCACACTGCACGGTTGGCCAGCTTTGGCTATGCCTCATTGGTGGGAAGCATCCCGGAGGCTTTGAGTCATCTCCAATTGCCTACAAGACAAGGTACACTGCGATGGGCTGCACCGGAACTGGTGTTTCCTCAAGAAGGGCCTAATAGGACAAGGAAAAGTGACATATACTCTTTCGGAAATATTAGTCTTCAGGTAATAAGTTCACTGGATATAAAAATAGCTCTGGTTCTTACTCCCTTGTAGGTATTGTCTGGCAAACTACCATGGTCAGAAATCGAGGAGGAGTCTCGTGTCATTCTATGCCTTCATCAGGGTCTTAATCCAGCGCGTCCAGAGTACCACAAAATAGGTGATCAGCATTGGAATTTCATCCAACAATGCTGGTCATCAACTCAGAAACGGCCTTCTGCAGAAAGTGTATTTGCGTCCATCCAACTATTCCTGAGCAATACACGGTCCTGTTCAACTTCACCATCGATACACTCTTGCTCTCTTATAGATATCCCAGGAGAGCCCTCCTTGGACCCTTTGGATTTACTTTTGATTGATGGCTCAGCTGAGAGCTTTTGTCTCGACCGGAGAGATGAAACGAGCAGGTAATTTATCATTGTGATGGTAGCTTACCTCGATTGTGCTGACTCTCTCAAAGCGTCGACTACCAGGGAGGCCGGGGTAGAACAATGTCCAACAATGACGAGTCTGTAAGTATCTTCAACTTTGAGTAGAGACTCGGACGTACTGATATGATGCCTACATCAACAGTCAGGAATTTTCACCGCACCAGATCTTACAAAATATATTGTCAAAAAAGAAGATCAGTACTCGAACTGTGGAAGTTTTGGCGATGTTTACAGATGTTTGTATGAGAGCGAAGGTGTCCGAAAGGAGGTTCGAACTTTTCATACTACCGTAGTAACTGTACCACCTACTTACGATCCGGCTCTTCCTCAGGTCGCAGTCAAAGCTTTCAGATTCAAACTCACCGTGGACGAAGATGATCCGGGACAGCAGTCTGTTAAGGTAATAATCGTTTTCATGGATTCCTATGAATTCTTCAACGTCATCAAGGAAGCCCGGCTCAAGTTAACTTCTAGGTGTTCGAGATTCGTCGGGAACTCGGAATTTGGAGGAGGTTAAATCACGAAAATATCGTCCCATTCTTGGGTGTTGCTTATGGGTTCGGAATGAGTGATGTTTTATCATTGGTGTCATTATGGATGCCCAACGGTACTCTCCACGGTTTCCTAGCGAAACATGACCGCACTCTAAGTGTGCCACGCCGTCTCCAATTGGTGCGTTCACCAAACATGGATTACCTACTGATAAATAATTTATCGTATAACACTGTAGCTGCTAGACATTGCTAATGGCCTCAAATACTGTACGTCATCATTGTCTACCTAAGGTTCAAAAGATAACACTCCACAGTACATTCGTTTCCTATTTGTCCGATTGTTCATGGCGACCTGAGCAGCGTAGGTCAATCGTGAATTGTCGACATCCTCAGCTAAACACTGAACAGAATAATGTGCTCGTCGACGCAAACTACACTGCGCGGTTGGTTGACTTTGGTTATGCCTCCTTGGTGGGAAGCATCCCGGAGGCTTTGAGTTATCTCCAAATGTCTACAAGACAAGGCACACTGCGATGGGCTGCACCGGAACTGGTTTTTCCTCAAGAAGCGCATAATAGGACAACGAAAAGTGATATATACTCTTTCGGAAATATCAGTCTTCAGGTAGGTTCACTTGGTATAAAAATAGATCTAGTTCTTACTCTCTTGTAGGTATTGTCTGGCAAACTACCATGGTCAGAAATCAAGGATGAACGTCGTATCGTTTTATGCCTTCATCAGGGTCTCCATCCATCGCGTTCGGAGTACCATAAAATAAGTGACCAGCATTGGAATCTCATCCAATGGTGCTGGTCATCAGCTCATAAACGACCTTCTGCAGAAAGTGTAATTTCATCCATCCAACTATTCCTGAGCAATCCACAGTCCTGTTCAAACTCACCATCAGAACCGACGATGACTTCCCCGAACACTCTCGGCAACCTCTCCCTACTCGTCTCTATTCCCCCTACGGCCTCTTCGACCCCTCTCCGACCTCACATGCAGCCACTTGAACCTCTCCTTCTACCAAGGTGAGTTCTTCGCTTGTATAATATTGCCAGATAGATATACTAACATACATATACAGCGATACACATATACCATCCAACACTTCCTCTCCAAGCGACCGCTTTTACACTCCACCATCTTCGCCGCTCATACGACATGCAGATTCCCATTCCTCATCCTCCCCCTACATGTCAAAGTCTGTTCAGGCGGCACATTTGCCGCGTTCTCATTCTATATGAGTTCTGGAAAATGGTCACTGCGATGGAGGGGCGAGGATGGAATCACTGACACGTGTGGAGAATTCGTTACTCCGGTAATCGTTTTCTCGCATTTGAGAAAACATCATGGGATCTGAAAGATGGATAGGATGGCAGAGTGGACCTACGCATGGATTGTATGTGAAAAATGTTTTGTTGTTATGTATGTTCAGCCTGGGGCGCATCTACGAGCCGGACGCTGAATACCCACGAATCTCACTTAGTTTTGTATCAAGAGTTACAATATACCCTATTGGACATGCTCAGGAATTCGATGAGATCGCAGAAACTACGAGGCTCGGGAAGTTTGAGATGGACGAAGTTACCACCCTCCATTGTGAAACGCCTCATCCAGCGGTCAGTGACAAGAATGGGATAACGTGGAGCATAAAAGCTCTCGCGGGAACGGTGGTGATCAGTTTGGATCCACTCCCGCGAAGGATGTAGTGGAAGTCACACAAAATGAGAAATGAACAGCGACCGCACCATTTATCTTCGCCATCACAAAAGTACTTTCCGTTCGTGCGAAACCGTACAAGAGGAGTACAGGACCAAAAGTACCTAGTTTGGCAGTGGCATAGCAACGTCATCGAAAATACCCGTCCTCAAGGGCGGCATCTCGAACGGAGGCAGCGTAAACGTGCCAGCAACCAGCGGGGGATGCAAGATGTCCCACAAGTCTCCTTTACAGTCTCCAAAGTGATCGCAACACATCGGAGTCGGCGTCTCGGGAGAATACCACGTGGGACTCGGGTAGGCTAGCGGGAAAGACGGGAGTCGGAATGTGAGATCGTGATTTGCGGGGAAAGCATAGCTGTGCGGCTGTGTCATGAAAGGATCGTCGGGTGTTTTCAACTTGAGTGTAGCAGACGGGATGTTAGTAGGTTGGTTAGGATGGTTGGAAGGGGCAAACGGCGTCCTGCCAGAGGGCCGTTGTTCGGAAAGAGGCAAGGGTTTGGCGTGTTTGGCGTCAACGGACGTGATGAGGATCATCGGGACGACATTTTCAAGATCACAAGGAGAAGATTTTGGTTTGTGTGCATCCTTGTCGGCGGGTGGACGACGCGAAGACCGCCTGGTTGGCTCCGAGTCGGCGACGGCTCGTTTTGGGCTTCCCAGGCACACATCCATTGGAACGTCACTGGCAGCGTCACGTGCAGTCTGGTCCTTTGGAAGCGCAACGTCATCTAAACTTGCATCTCTTAGATCCAGCCGACGTAGATGATGTTCCAGTCGTTCGACCAGGTAGTCATTCGTAGATGCAGAGCGAAGCTGGAAAACGGTAGGAGATGTCGGGAACGTTGAGACAGATTGTTGTAAGAAGTCATATTTCTCCCCGCCAGGGGGAAAGGCATCGGGACTCCGGGAACCTGAGGCACGCAGTATAGAAGATGGGGAGTCTTCTTCCGTGATGCTCAGGAAGCTTGCGGAACCGCAGCGGTAAAGGGGAGGGAAAAAAGATGGTGACGAGGCCAGGTAAGGTGAAGGGTGTTGTATAAGTGAGTCGAGGTCAGAAAAGGGTGGAGGAAAGCTTTGTGAGTAGCCCAAAGGCGACCGATGAGGAACTTTCGATTGGCGTAGTTTTCGACGTCTCAACGACTTGAAGATATCCGTAAATTTCATATGTGACAAGTCACGAAAACGATAACGGCCTGTAGCCTTGCGTTCATCATGATCGCGGCGCATCTTTCTGGTTTTTATAGAGTAAAAGGAAGACGAATGGAGCATTGTGGAGAATGGAGGTGTGGAAGAGAGGGTTAAAGACATTGCTTCCGTCTCGTGATTCAGTCTATTCTACGATTCTAAACCAGACTGAAGCCAAACATCCGCAGACGAACGTGGAACGCTACAATGTACCTCGGATACGGCCGCGAGCGGAGGAAGCTGGAGTCTGGACTGTCAATGTTTCAATACCTTAGATAGACCCACGTATTTAGCTGATTCCGAGGATCACACCTGCTGTTACAGCAGGCGTACTCGATTTAGACATCGATGTAGGAGCCTTGTCGTCACTAGTTACCCGGTGGTCGGGATCAGCACATTGTTCAATATTCACGTCAACCGCGAAACTCGGACCCACTGGCACCTCTGTCAACGTCACGGCTACGCCATGCATACATAAATCATTCTGCCAACGTGATGCGTAAGCAAACTGTGGACAATCGCGTGGCATACATTAACTGAAATGCGATCGCAGTTGAGTAACTAGATGGCGTGGTTGCTGCGGAGATTCGATAACATAGAACACAAAGTGGAAGTGTGTATGTTGCGTGTGCGTCGGGGATTAGGTGGGGCGCTGGGAGCTGGATGCCATGATTTTGAAGGCTTACTGGTGCATCATGACTTTCATTATCATCTGGCACAGCGCCCGAGGTAATAATGCTATGGGTTGCGTACGTTGTGATGCCAACATGCCCGTTCATGACCGACCCGATTCTCGATCTGCAATGCCGACTTTTTTTTCGCGTCGAAGGGGTACAAGGCGTGATTCAAAGAGAAAAAACAAGAGCAGAAATTAAAATAAAATAAAAACCTGAGAACGCCGTGATAGTGTACATCACCGCTGAGCCATATCGCGCCGCGTCAGCGCCAGCGTTAACCAAGCGGATACGCAATCACCGCATCGTAACGAACGCTGACGCGGAATGATTCGGGTGTTCGCATCGACGCGCCGGCGCGTGAATGTTTAAGACGCCGTTGGCAAGAACCCTTTTGTCCAATCACAAGTCTGAGCTGTCTCCAATGATCGCATCATTGGGCCCTCCTGTAACGTAATGAGCCATCCGTACTCTTTGTAGCGAACGCTATTGGGGGTCGATTTAGATTCTGGCACCGACGCCCCGCTTCATAAACGTCCAATTCAAGTTCTCCGTTAGCAAGGACCCTTCTTTCCAATCGCGTCTGAGTTGTCGTCCTAAGTGATCGCGTCATAGGGTCTACCTGTAACGTTGTCACGTAAAGGACTTGAGTCAGGACTCAGCGCTCAGCGCGTGAGCCGACGGCGATGGCTGGACATCAAGAAAGCGCGTACGTATGTAAACGTTAGCCACTCACCCGCTAATCTGCAGAGAAGTATGTTGCCCTGTATTATTGTATGACGTTACCGTGCGGTCCGTGCCGAACGCCCATGGCCCGTAGGCATTTTATTGGGCCAACAAGATAGTTCACCAAGTGTCCATGTAAAAGAAGTGAATGGGTTAGTGGCGTATAGCCCGTCCCATTGTACTCGGAGCCATGGCATCTTGATGGGAAAAAAGAACGGATTTGGTAGTATTTCTTCCGAGCTGGCCATTGAAACACAACGCCTCTGTAATGCACGAGGTCAGTATCAAGACTAATCATTCCGTGTTCCTCGGGGCGGTGTCTTGGGAATGGAGTCCTTCTAACGTGTCTGTTGTACTTCATAATGAATTCGTTCATTGAATATTTGAAGAAGCGGAAGCGCTGTGGCTGTGCAAGATGTGGGGTCAGTGAGGGGTGCCAATCGCTTGAAGTTAGTCAGTCTCTGAAGATCTGACCGCTGTGCCATCTCGTACTGTATATTCAAGTAGAGGAGCGCCTGTTAGCCTATGTCGGCTTGGCGTACTGATAAGCAGCCAAGACACGGGAATATGGCACAGTGCTGGAAAAGGCAGATATCTAATCAGTAGCATAGAATAAACCCAAGCACATGGACACGCCGTCGCGCCACACATCAAAGACGGTGAGCAGCCGTCACTTGAACAACCAAAACCGTTGCAAAATCGGAATCTACTGGCTCGTATCGCATCCACAACCTCGTTACGAACGGCGTGCGCCCATTGCACTGGATGGTCGGAAACCCCATTCAGCGCTCCCATTCCCACCCCTCTCTGGTCCACTCCGGCATCTCCGTTTCGAAAGAGCCCAAGCTCAGCTCGTACTTGAGCGCATGCAGAAAGATGTATAGCTTCTCCGGCTTGGGATCCGGATGCAGTGGCAGGTAGCATTCGGGACAGTACAGTGTTCCCGTGACGGGGTCCGCCTTAGGCTTGGGCGCAACCAACGACGGGAGCTGGGCGGTGGCGTCTTGCCAAGTCACTTGTACAGGATCTTCAGATCCGGATGGCGCTAGGGTGTCGTCAGCGCCGGCAGCGAGAAGTTCCCGCTGGTGTGTACTCTCGGCATGTACTGGGCGCGTCACAGGGCGCTCTTCGGGATTTCCCGTCCGGACTGCACCTTCATCCGATCGTTTAGTCGCTTCCTCGGCCAGTGGTTCTGGTTCTGGTTCAATAACACTCTTCCCACCCCTCTTCCGCCTGTTTTGTGGCGGCAAGGGTGGAGGCCAGCGGAAGTGTCCCGGCGTCAGCGCCCCCTTGGCTCTAAACACAACATCACGCCATCGGCCCCAATCCTCGTCTTCGTCCTAGGAGGAAGAGAAGAAGAATAAAACGTAAATGACATTATCTCTCACGAGAACAGAACAAGTTCCCCGCCTCTCCCGTAACCGGAAATGGAACAAATATCAAAAAGGACTGACCTTCATGTTTCTCAAACGTGTGATGATCTGAACAGCCTCGGCAGAGAGAGGCACAGGAGAGCCCATCCCGATGTCGTGCCCAGTTTCCCTTGGGAGTAGTTTCCTCGGAGGTAGCTGTGCCTCATTGTTTTCGCCCTCGGTCCCGCCGTCGTTGCCGCTCGAGTAAGGTTTAGCGCCTACACATGTGGTGCTTGTAGCTAATGACTCGGGGCTATCGTCACTCTTGAGATGATCGGGTGGAATGGGTGCCAGGCGATCGGTAGTAGGCATAACATCGATGCCGTTCTTTCCCAAATTGGGGCCCTGTGTATAAATTACGTAGGTGAGTGTAAGGTCGAATCGGTAAGTGGGCCCAAGAAATGTGCGGGGGAAATGTGGCAGGCCACCAGAAATAGAAAGGTCAAGGACCCACGTGTGTACTATTCGGCTGTGCGGAAACAGATCGAAACTTACCCAAATTCGCTCTTCGGAGTACACTGGATCATTGGCAATAGGATGTCCGAGGTATTGGAGATGAACCCTTATCTGGTGCGCTAATTCATGGTGGTGTAACAGCGTCGATATGAGAGGAAGGGGTGTCAAGTGAAACAAAAGAGATGACGGAACCAACAGAAAACAACAATAAGTCGGAAGAAAATGAATAACGAATTTCACTCACATCGACCCGTAAATGGACGACCTAATGGCAAAACGCTTGAGTAATTCAATGGTGAGCACGTGGGCAGAGACTTACAGCGGAGGACGCTCGTGTCAGTATTGGCGTCGTAGTGGATCCTCTCAAACACTGTTTTGGCAGGCTAACGAGAATTAACGACAACGGACAAAACGGCGAGAACCATACCTTTCCTTCGGGATGTACAATATTGAGTCCCATCTGCCTGTCTACGGTCAATAATGGCGCCTCACAGACAACTTGCTCCCTGAAGAAATCAGTACTAATCAACATGTTGAAAATATCCATGTCCATGAATGAAACGCACGCAGGAAATTCGCCTTTACATCTTGCAACATATTCCTTTCTCACAGATCCATTCATGAATTCGCTTGTAAGAGATCGCGCGAGATCGGCATTTAGCGGTATTATCAAGAGGCCAGAAGTTAGTCTATCCAATCTATTAATAGCTATGTGACAGGGATGAGAAGGGAAAAACAACACGGCGAATGAAACGCACTGTATACTTTTTCAAATCCGAGGTCATGTCGCAGAATTTCGACAAGACTGTGTCTGTAATACCGGCCCGAGGCATGCACAGGCTGTGGTCTAGCGTGTGGGAGTTGTAGACAAGAATAGAAGGGGTGACATACAATACTTCCAGGCTTATCGATCACGATGAAATCCCGTTCTTTGTCGTGCAGTACGATCTTGACTGGGGTAGCGGTGACTGGAGGTTCGTGACGATGGACAACGTTCCTTGAAACACGTCCGCGGGATCAACGTTCAATGAACATGCCGCCTTTATTGCGGAAAAACCCTCACTCGATACGGTCGCCGTTCCTGACAACCGTGTCCGGCTTTGCAACTTTTCCGTTGATTGTTGTGACACCTGACTCCAGAGCGTACCGCTACGTAAAAATGTACAGCTATCAAGATAGAGCGGCTGGGACGGACAGGACGGCGCACGCACATAATATTCCATGCTGCGATCCCGAAACTCAGTGGAAACGATTTCTAATATCTCCCTTCCAAGCCAGCGCTCCTTTGTCATGGTCGTGTACGGGTACCAGTATGGGGGCATTTTTTTGAGACCGCCATTCCTGGCGGCGGGGATAACGACCTGAGAGGGCTGACGTTGACCTAAAGTTCCGGACATCGAGGCGTTGATGAAGCGGGATAGAACGTGTCTGAACTGATCGCTGGAAGAGAGACTGGTTAGCGGCAGTTGCTCGCGCGATTGGAGCTTGAACTGGGTAAGGTTCGCCAGGACGAGCTGCCGTTTGGACAGGAACTAACATGAAACACGTGTTAGCAGTGAAAAGAGAAGAAAGGGAGGAGGGCGGACGTAGAACAAACGGCAGGTCCGATGGCAGGTGTCTTTGATGGGTGAAGTTATTTTGGAGTAAGTAATGACCAGCTGTGGCTGTGCCATCCGTCGCTTTTTTTTTTTGATGCGTCACGGTCAAGTTGCAGTTCCGTTGAGGTACAAAGTGACAGGAACCAAACGGATTTTCGTCCCCGTAAGCTGTGACTACAGCGCTGTGTTCTATGCCTTCAGATCTGGAGCCATCGTCGCTTCAAAGAAACCTATGCCCGCCGGACCTTAATGAAAGCCATCCCTCAAACCTAATCAAGCATCCGTCATTTTCTGTCCACTGTTCCGTCTACGCCGGAGGAAAAAAAAATGTGGACGTGACTTCTGGGGCTATCTTGATTCTTGACCAATCTGCATCTTGTATCCAACGGTACCGTTTTCTTTAATTTTTCCTTATGGACCACAAGGAAATATGTCGCACTGCTTCCGAGTCTGCCATACGTAGGTCACTGGTCTCGGGGTCTCAACTGTTTTTAGGATGCGATCGCCAGTCACAGCGTCTGGCGGCTAGAACGGGATGAGTCAGGCCTTCAGGTTCCATCATCAAGGTTAGCTGTCAACTAGTACCAGTACCATCATGTACCTGTACCTTTCGCTCGGTCTTTTGTCCGTTCACCAGCGCTGCGGCATGTGGGAACGATGTCTGTGAGATTTTATTTCATCGATCACAGCAAAGTATGGTACGTGCACCAAGAACATCTACTCTTGGCCATGCCTGAGAATACTGACGGCAACAAAACCGTTCATTTCCTGGTAAAGTCTGGAATGCTGACTCAACCCCTCGTAGGCGTGCTCCACATGATGGTGATGGCAAGGCTGTACGTACGAGCTGACGAATTAGTGACGGCCATTTATGTTCGGAAATAACCAACCGACGGCATTTGCGATGCTCAAGACATATAAACGAAATGGTATAGATATCCCAGCAGATCCAACAGCATTCCACTTCACCAATATCTTTTCTCCCGCCCGCCATCATGGGTAACAAGTACTCTTGCATACGGTCTACACAAGATCACCCCCAGATCAATGTTATCAGTCCCCCTCTCCCCATCTCTCATGTCACATTGAAGTCGCACAGATCTCACCCTTCTCTCGCCAAATCATTCTCCTCCAACGACACCGTCTACGAGAAGGATCATTCTCGCGCCGATAGCGACTTGTACTCCTATACCCCCCCTCGTGCGGCTCCAAGCCTCCCAATTCCACTACCTCCCTCTGTCCTCCGTTCATCTCTATCCGCATATATCCCACAATCACAGCTGAGATCTCTGGGAGAACAAGCAGCGCATGCGTATTCGGGCTTCCTGAAAACATACCCAGAATACCAGAGCACATGGATCATAGATACTCTCCGAAGAACTGATTTCTCAAGACTCGATCGCATGGGGGAGACCTATGTCGACTACATGGGTGGCGCTCAACATCCTGAGAGCCTCGTCCACGTCCATGGTGATTTTCTGACTCGAAGCATCATGGGTAATACCCACTCAGTCAGTAACAGGTACGTACAGTCAGGTTCTCGCAGGAATCATCCGTTCTCAGTGCGCCATGTGGTCCATAGTTCAAAATTGTCGGCGAGATGTGCAGATGAAGCCAGGGATATGGTGCTTTCATTCTTCCAAGCGCCCAAGGGTTATACCGTTATTTTCACTGCAAATACAACGGCTGCCCTCAAGCTCGTCGGAGAAGCTTTTTGTTTCCGAGAGGGCAGTTCTTTCGTTCTAGGTTCCGATTCCCACAATAGTGTGCATGGAATCCGGGAATTCGCGGTGCGAAGAGGTGCTCAAGTACACTATATCCCTTGCACCCCTACTGGTGGATCTGACACGTCGGTTGCCAAGGTAAGCCGATTCCATCTGCGTATATGCGCCGTTCCCTCCCTGATTACGGTCTCCATAGGACATCCTTCGAAGTAGTCGATCAGTTCCTTCGTCATCGCCTTCACTTTTTGCACTCACCGGTCAATCAAACATCTCCAATTCCAAGAATCCGTTATCAATCCTCCACTATGCTTCGTCTCTTGGATACAACACTCTACTTGATGCAGCTGCCTTGGCGCCTACATCTGTGATCTCGCTGACTGAAACCCCTGTCGATGCCATGGCTGTCAGCTTTTACAAGATGTTTGGATACCCTACCGGCGTAGGAGCGCTTATCGTCAAAGAAAGCTTCCTTGCTACCCTGGAGCGACCGTGGTTTGCCGGCGGGACGGTAGATGTCGTACAAGTCCCTGGAACGCTAGTTACGAGATCATCTTCGCTGCGTGAACAGTTCGAGGTTCGCATCTTCCCTTTCTTAAATTGCTATCGATCTTGAAATAGCTGACTGTATGCGTAGGACGGGACAGTCAACTATCTAACCCTTTCAGCGGTTACTGACGGCCTTCGATTTCTGACCGCTTACCTCCCTTTCCTTCCGCTCCGCTTATCGTGCTTGATGCATTTTTTGACCTCATCGATGGCCGATCTACGCCATGAAACGAACGGGATGCCCGTGGTCAAAATTCTGTCGAGGTTGCCCTCTCGGCGTCTAAAATCAATCGGTGAACAATCCGACACGGGGTCGACCGTCGCTTTCATCGTCCTCTCTGTGAGTATCTTTATAATCACTCGCGCGAGACTGCACTCACCCATCCTCGTTCAACAGCCGACCGGCGATATGTTGCCAAACAGCTTCGTCGAACATATCGCTACGACGCAGAACATCTCCCTGCGCACGGGTTGCATGTGCAACCCAGGCGGTGCATCAGCGCTCCTGGGCATCGAGCAATACATGGATCGGTTGTGCCAAGGGTCGACGCTCAAGGATCTCGAGTCACTCGTCGGGAACGAGCTGGGCGTCATCCGCGTCAGTCTTGGGATTGGGAGCGACTGGGGGGACGTGTGGCGCGTTATCCGATTTTTGGAGGGATTCGGGGACGAGCGTCTGCGGACAGCGTGGTGGGAGGCGTGGACGCAGGTGCCGATTGGCCAGGCGGTGTGATATCTCATGATCTCGTGATCTTTGCTGACATCGTTATTCGGTTCTTCCTTCCTTCCTTCTTTTTTACTTAATTGTTCATTATTTCTCTCGATTTCTTTTCTTTTTATTCTCATTTTCCATTCTCTGGAAACTTTGCCAGTCATCAAGTGTTGTGGGTTGCTTGTTACGCTCCTGAAAGGGACATGGAAACACGGAACGGGGACAACGAAATTTGAACCGATTATATGTACAAGCCCACCTTCTATTCGCTCTCTTACAAGCTCATTACGATCATAGATTGTAGTAATCTTTTCTGTAATATCAGATCTACTTATGTAGTATGATTGTAAAGGCATGATAGTTGTCTTGTTTTCCGCGGCTCCGAGATGAGATCGTTTGCTCTACTCCACATGCAAGCAGAACTTGCAATCCAACTCGAGCTAAGATACAAAAAGAAAGTGTTACGAGACCTATGTCGCATGGTCAACCAACCTAAACCTAAACCGTCCCCCTGCGCCGTTGACGTCTTCTACCAGAAACTTAACCCTGATCAGGCAACTAGCCCTGTAGACCCTGAAGTGCTCACGCTCCCTCTAATCAGGCGACCTCGCTTCCCGGTTCATCGCATCTTGTCCCTCGTTCCTAGTTCCCATCGATCCCATCATTTTCCTACCCCTATTCCTATTCCTCCTCCTCCTCCTCATCATCATCATCATCCCCCTCATCCTCCGACACCTCCATCCCAGCCTCCCTCATCCGCGTCTTGTCCCGCCTCCGCTTCGTACTCATCTCGTCAAGCAGCACGAGCAGATCGTCCTGCTCCTTTTCCATTTCCTTTTTCTTCCCCTCGGCTACTTGCAGCGTAGCATCGAGATCGGCGATCTGCATCTGAAGGTTCTTGACCTTTTATGGCAAGGTCGACATCAGCGGCGCTGCCAGGCAGGTAGAAAAAAAAAGAGGAGGTGTAGGGAGTGAAATATGATGTGTGCCGGACGTACCTGTACAGAGGAGCTGGCGCTGAGGTCTTTGAATTGGGCTTGGAGTGTCTCCATCTCGGTCGCTTGCGTGCGGATCACGTCGCGCAGCGAGCTGATCAACATGGCAGATTCTGCACTAGGGCCTACAGTTCCGAACATACATCCATGTCGACCATGTGTGTGTATGTTTATGCGGAAAGAGAAAGGTGAGGAGAGTGAGAGTATGCTCTCACGCGACGAACGCGGTAAAGAAAACGACCGACCTGAAGATGGTGTAGAAGACATCACGTTCGGATCCGTGGTCAACCCGCGTTGCACCGTGTCTGGATTAACGCAAGCAGTCAGTCGATCAGTTGAGTAGCCCCGTCCGTTCAGTCTTTGTTCACGTGACCACCAATACTTACAGTGGTTTGATTTCCAAAAGTCGACAAACGCCCAGTCGAGCCATATCTCGCCTTCTTGTTGCTCGTTGGGGCTAACGCCGGTGATGCCAGTTGACGTCCGAGAGGATATGACCATCGATTCAGGAGTGACAGACTTGAATCGATCATCTTCGCGGAAACGCGTCATCTGACCGATCAGCGCATCAACTCCGAGCCGGGAAATGATCGGGTGGATCGTCGATCTGTTGGCAAGGGAAAGAAACAATATGCAACGGCGAGCATATCGGCTACGTGAACGTGCAAAAGGGACATTAAGGGATGCATCACCGACCGTGCTATCTCCCCAGGTTCGCGGTTGAATTCATAGCATAATCCCAGGAGGAAGGCACAGAGGCCAGGAACGAGGCTTTCGGTTTCCGAGGTTTGATTGATGGGTTCCACGAGCTTACACGGCGAAAAACGGTTCGTCAGATGAGCGTAAATGAAGCCGCATATAGGCTCACCACGCCCAATCCACCAGCATCAAGGAACGCCCTGACGGCCTTTGGGTCGTCCCAGAGCCACTGTGCCAGCAAACAAAGGTACCCCAAGATGAGCCGTTCCCACTCCCCTACTTCCTTCCCGTTCGCGACGTCTACTCGGGACTTCGATAAGAAGGACAATGAGAGATTTTCAGCGAAGAGCGGGATAAGGCTTTGAGGTACATCGTCCTCGTCTGGTTCTGGAGAACTGGGTGGTGGAGGGGCACCATCAGCTGGGACGAAAAACTGGCTTTGACCAGGTGTGGAAGGTGAGATAGCTGGAACGGGTTTTATGGATCGTGCCAATGCCTTGCAGCGCGGTGAAGATGTGAGTAAACGCGCGAAAAGGAGAGTAGCAAAGTGGGTCGTTGTAACATTCATCATATTAACCGGGGAGCTGGGTGGAATACACAACGCATGGAGAAGTGGGGAGATTATCGGGGCTGAATTTGGATCTGTGATCGGAGTTAGTGCAATGAACCTGACGGGATATCCAGGAGGGGCCGCACTTTCCGGAGGCAACATGCCTTGGACGATTGCTTGCCTAATCTCCTCTTTGCGGACAAAGTTCTTCGGGATATCATGAATCGATAAGGCAATGAGCATATAGAAGGCTTACATCGAAGACATTAAGAGCAGCCCCACGCAGCTCGAGTGCATCCTTCAGTCGTCTGTCACCATACATACCATTGTACTCTCCATGCAAGGCGAGCTCTACGAGCACGTCGAGCGCAGACGCTGGCTCTAATCTATCCCATTCTTCCCCATTTGTTTCAGGAACAGGCATATAGGGCGTCAGAACGACTTCAGATAAGGAAAATGCAAGGTTATTTGGAAGTAAACGTAGAGCCTATTTGAGATGAGACAAGGATATGTGATCGAGCGAGGAATTACCTGAGTCTTCACGGGAGTAGGAGCATTTGAGGCGAGCGCAAGCTCTATGAAACATCGGACATACGGCATCCTCTCTTGATTCTACAGTACGGTCAGTTGAGATGATAGAGGGGTGATAGGGATCATACTGACGCTGCTGCCTTTTGAACCAACAAGCATACCCATGATCCCGACGGTGAGACCTACGTTGGTAGTCTTTTGTTGATCCCAAAATTGCAATGCGAAATCTTGGGGAGGAGAGTCTTGCAGTTGGAGATTTGGTGGAAATAGTAACAAGGTGCATAGCAGGGCAGGCAGCGATGTTTCACGGAAATAGCTCTGTCTGAATGAGTATCCGCGAGCAAGTGACGAGTAAGATACATACCTGGTTCGAAGCATTGAAGCGCAACAAGCCATCTACACATCGCAGTGCGTCTTGAGTGATGACACCACCCTCGATCCCACCCTCCTGCGTGACAATGTTGAAGAGCTTCTCGAAAGCACCCTCGAAAGCAAGGACTTTCTGGATATCCGGACTTTGAGAAATCAAGTGTTGTACAACGACGATACTTTCTAGGAGAATCCTCGTCAGTTCGATAAAAAGGCAATGCAATACGAGATGTCAAGAGGTCTTTTCACTCACCGTTTCGTATGATTTCACGCTTGTCCTCCAATACCGATATGATGCTGGGCGCGCCATTGGGTGCTTTGAGAAAGTAACCTTGAACAACCAACCGCCTGTTCTGAAGGAGAGTTCCCAAAAACTGAAGGGTCGCATATCGAACGTAGAAATGCGAATCGCCGAGAAGGCCGAACAACGCATGTGTCGGTTTCTCGTTGACGAGAAATTGGTCCGTATGTTTGAGACTGAGTTCTTTCGACGATGCCTCGTCCGCCTCGCACAAGTGCTGGAGCGCTTCGAGCACGGCTTTCCCAACCTCCGCATCGATCTCTGCGTCGTTTTGCAGGACTTGAATCAGGCCAGGTAACGCTCTTTCGCCGACCTCGGCCTTGCAATCTCGCGTTAGGCCCTTGAGTGACAAGACTGCAGCGCGTCTGTCGGCCAAAAGCGTTGATGGTGAGAGCCGATCGCTGAGCTTGGCGATCGTGTCCGTTGGTGATTGTGGCGCGCCGGTGGGCCCTCGAAGGGCAATGTAGGTTTGTGAAAAAAAGTCCATGCGAACTCTACTACCAGTCGTCGTCGACGCGTTGTGTTTGGAAAGAATGTCGTAAAGAGAGACCGTCGCGACTGCACCGCTTGTCAACTCATTCCACGTTCTCTGCTTTTACCCGCAATTCTCACATCATCCGCCACGACCTTTAGTACTTACGAATCACAGAAACCTGATTATCTTTGGACTTCCAATTCAAGGCACGATAGTATTTTTTATTCGTCCACGCGCCTTCAGAGTGGAGTCTCCTGACCCCAAGATGTAAAGCACCATGACAAAAAGCGGCCCCGGTCTTAGCCGTTGACTAGCTCTACCTTGCTAATGTTGCCAGAAATAATCTTCGGCTTGCCGCTTAGAGCAGCTTCCGGCCCCTCTTGAGAAATCGAACACCCGATGGATCGGCTCGTACGTCTTTGCTGCATCATATTTTCACTGTCATGGGGGAACTTGGGACCATACATTTACCCTCAGATTCCATCGATTTTGACCCACACTTCTCGTCCACCATGTCGTCTGCCTTCGTAGTAGCAGGCCTGACAGTCCTGGTCCTCACTTATGTCTTGTTTAAACGTTCCACTTGCTCTGCCTTGGCCAAGATACGTGGCCCCAAGTCATCCTCGTTTGTGCTTGGCATGTTCCTCCTTTGCGTGTGTTCACCAATTACTGACGTTCTCCAGGAAATTTGCTTGAGCTATTCCAACGTCCCGTGGGTCAAGCTGACTTTAAATGGCAGCGCCTCTATGGGGACGTCGTGCGCTTCAAGACTGTCTTCGGAGCAAGTACAATCAATCACATCCGTTATGCTAGTATCTGATCAATCACTTGATAAAATTTAGGGAAACCAGCTCCTAGTCGCTGACCCGAAAGCACTCCAGAGCATGTTTAGCTCGTCTGCGTACCGTTATCCAAAGCAACACAACCTCCGTATTATATCTCGGATGCTAAGTGGAAATGGAATCACCTGGGCAGATGGTATTGTAGCATATATTCGATCTTATGGGTCTCAAACGATAAGGTTTTTGATAGGCGAGGGTCACAGGCGACAAAGGAAGATTCTTCTTCCCGGTTTTGGTGCTCCAGAATCCAAAGCTCTCTTGAGCATCTTCCAGGAGTGTGCCGAATCTGTATGTTCACGCGTGCCACGTTTCGCTTTCGCCCACCGGTCTCACTTCCTGTATAGATGTGTACCAAATGGATAGAAATCATTGGGAGTAATGGTAGTCAGAAAGCCACCATCGATATTCCAGCTTGGTTCTCTCGTGCAACACTCGATGCGATTGGTCATGGTATGTGGTCGTCACCACACGATATGATTTGACGCATAAACTACCTCCTCAGCTGCATTTGACGTCCAGTTTGACACTATCCACAATGATGGTCACCCGCTGGCCAGAACGTATAATAATATGATGTTAGTTTTCCAACGAATCGTAGGTTTCGACTGTTATGTGACGATTTGTTTCTAGGAGCGATATTTTCGGGCGTCCTTCCGCACAACAAATCTTTGTACAGGCAGCTTCGATGTATGTTCCGTCCCGGATCCTTGAGTGGCTCGCGGATCACGCATCAAACCCTCGGCTCGAACGCGCCCGTGATGTGAAAAAGAAGGCCACAGCGGTGGCAAGGGACCTGGTCAGAGAGAAAGCCGAGAGCCTGCTAGCGGGAGAGGGAAACCGGGACATCTTCAGCTTGCTAGGTAGGTAATATTTAGCTTAGTTACCGGCATTTCTGACCGTGTCACAGTCAAAGCCAATATGGACACGGAGGCAAAGAACAAGCTAACAGAAGAAGAATTGCTAGCTCAAATGCGGTGAGCAACATGGTTTACTTAATTCTACTTTCCATTGATCACTGAATGATCATCAGCACAATTATGTTTGCGGGACATGAAACCACGTCAAACACCTTGGGCTGGATCCTCTTGGAGCTTGCGCGGAACCCTGAAATACAGACCAGACTGCGCTCTGAAATCCGTGCGAAAGAAGCTGCAATTCGAGCACGCGGGGAGACACACTTCACAATGGCTGACTTCGATGCAATGCCTTACACTGCGGCAGTGATTAAGGTGCATTGTTTGCGACTTCCTGCGGTCCAGTCTCGACTCATTTCGCTTCTTTGTTAGGAAGGATTGCGGTACCACGCAGTCGTGCCTCATGTTCAACGTATTGCCAGTAGAAACGATGTTCTTCCACTTTCTCAACCAATTACCACCGAATCGGGTGAACTGATTAATGAAATCGTCGTTCCAAAAGGAACTCGGATTGTGGTTTCTATCGCAGCTTACAATCGGTTAGTCACACCCCTTCTCATCAAATCCCATCGCTTATCAGTACCTATATCAGTAATAAAGAACTCTGGGGCGCGGATGCACACGAGTTCAACCCTGACCGATGGTTGGATGGCACGGCAAGTGGAAAGAAACATGTATCAATTGGTGTCTATTCAAACTTGTGAGGTGTACTTGTTTGTCGTTTGGGAATCGGTCCTGACACCCCCTCCCCTTGAAAATGACAGAATGACATTCCTCGCTGGTGTCCGTTCGTGCTTAGGATGGCGTTTTGCGTACGCAACCTTTTTATGATTATGCAGGATAGACGCTGAACGTATATCTGCCTACAGCATAGTCGAGATCCAGGCCTTTCTGGTAGAAACGATTGGGAAGTTTGAGTTTGCGATGACAGATCAAGCTGAAAGAGTTCACCGCGAGCTGTCTTTAGTCATGGTTCCAATGGTCGACGGTGAGCTTGAACGCGGAACCCAATTGCCGTTGATTGTCTCGCTCGCCTCTCGTGAAGACGGTGTTTGAGAAGATGTATCGAGCATACTTGCAATGCGAGATTGTTATAGTTCAATATAGTTGCATCGTCGAGACCATCCGTTTTGGAGCCGGGCCCCTGACCAGTGATTGATAATCTGATGCGCAAATTGGTGGGATGCTGCGAAAAGTAGGTACCCGTTCATACGTCATTCACCACTAGGCCACTTTTGGCTTGAACTTGATTGTGAAAGCATTTTACGGGAGAACCGTATCTCGGGAAAGGATGACGAAGAGGATTCTTCCTGCCGAGGTAACCAGTGAATCCGGGATTCCAAGTGCGTGTATACAAAGTCCGACCGGAACTCTACGAACTCTTTCTTCCTTCTGTTTCGACTCGGAGTCCACCGAAAGTACGTTAACGAGTAGCGTCCACACATGCGGCATAGTGCACAGCAGTTCTTGATTGTGCCATGTGTACTCGATTGAATAACTCTGCATGGTGAGTCAGAAGACTCGTACATCCCGCGGAAATTGCGAGGCATTTCTTTTCTAGATCACTGATACTCGTAGGCGAATCGGGACCCATGTTGCGAGCCAATGAATGACATGAATTCAACTTCATCTGCTTTGGACCAAGCAACAAACGATGTCATTCTGTTCATTTGCGCAGGGGATAATGGACACACGAGCGTGCAAGACCGACTGCGTTGGCAGCTCACCATCACACCGGCCGACGTTTGTTGTTTTTCGACTTGGTGATGGCGAGAAGAGTGTTATCATTATTTGCGACCTCGGCGATTCCGGCGCTGCACCGTGATCTTGATAATTCTACCATGAATGGTTCGCTCTCAGAAGCACAGATGGTCGATGGAATCGTGTCAGTACTTACGCCTTCTACCTACAAGCACCGGTAATGTGAGAAAAAAAGCGAATGATCGTGTGGTAATTGGCATTGTGGCGCAACTTGTCAATGTCTTCTTACATACGGCGCAACAGAACCTGTCAATGGGTCAACTTGAATTCCGAAGAAACTTGTCAAGGCCGAGGCTGTCTGCGTCCGGTACGTCGGCCAACGTCCTCGGAAGTAAGCATTGCCCACTAAATGTTTTGATGGACTTTTCAGGCTTAGCGCAACCGGACGCCAGCACTATGCCAATTCTTGACTAGCCTCCATGTCCTCGTCTGCAATGCAGTGTCACATTAATCAATGATATATTCCTTTCATCCAATACCTGTGGATAATGCACACAAGGGAAATCTCACCCAACTGCCTTCAAGGTGTGGTCCATATAAACTTGAACAGAAAGTGCTATTTACAAACACCCTCGGTCTGAATTCCACATTATCCCCATTCCGCTGCTATCGTTTTACCAGCATGCTTTGAGCGCTCAATCTCTCCACCTCAGCCTACATATCCCCAAGCTCTTCTCTGAACTCTCCGCAGATGCGCAGTGAAATCTAATTTATCTCCGACGGATCCATGGTCAGTGAGTAATCGTGTCGTAAATCATCGCTTCTATAATCCAGACGCTCCGCAGACTACTACACCGAGATGTTTACAGCAATATCACAGTTGCGCCCTTGTTGTTCCGATCCCGTTGAATGCTTAAGGCGTCATTGGGTAAGTTGAAATATCTGAAACACATGCGATCTGCTTCTGATACCAACGCTGGCTTCCAGAACGATTCTATTCTGTCGAGACCACATGCTCCACTGTTTCGTACAAGCCGGCGGATGTGATATAACTGGCTGCCAAGCCGCATCGGCGGGGAGATCATCGTCGATCTCAGAAGGATGACGGTCCACGGAGAGATCTAATCTCCGAAGGATGGCAATAGGAATAGGATCTATACGACTATTGGAAACATCCCTCCATCGAAAAAAAAGGATAAGTGATGATGAAGCGAAGCTTCGTATATGCTCCGGTTTCTCCCAATTTGTCGAAACGTTTTTGGTATCCTGAGGGCTTCATGTGCTTCCGTTCGACGCGTCAGGTGAAGTTGTATGCGTCTCTTTAGAGCGATGACTGATGATGCCCCACCTCAGACCTCCCCTACTAGTTACACGCATTTCTTCCTGTAAGCGCTTCAAAAAACCCAACAACGCTGCCACCGGCATCTCTGTCACCTTCAACTTCATATCAACCGAGTCAACTTCTATAGATCTATTTGGATACCTTGATAGATAGGCCAGGTCAGTAACGTCCCCTCGTGCATCTAACATCATCATTCACTTGGCAGCTGCCCAGACTCAATATTTGCTTCACCCCCGAATTCCTGGCCTCCAGAACTAAATATGCCGATCTGGTGCAGGGATATCACAAAAACATCAAGTTATCTTGTACCGCCAACCCCTTGGAGGCGCAATCCACGGAGCCTGAATCCAACGGAGTATACCCCGTGCCGTATCACTTCCCTTTGTATTGCCCTCTTAAGATGGGAGGACGCATCTGAATGACCTATCTCCAGCAAAGCCACAGTGTCAGGCGACGTTCCATTAGTCGGACGTCTGTTTCGAAGATCACGTCGTGTGGGATCTGCGGAGGATGTTTGTGGGGCGAAATTCCTTTTTCTTTTATCTCCCGATGACTGTCTCGAATTGAGTGGGCAGGCCCTGCCTCATTCTGGTCACATCGTGATGCTTTGATGCTTTGATGTTTGACGCCCATCAAATGAAAACCATTCGAGGTTCTGTTGTCGCGATAGTCGCAATGGTCAACGATATTTTCCCGGTGCAAATGCAAAAGGGAGAATGTCTCTCGAATGATTGTGAGAAAGGCACGCTCAGCTTCAAATTTCCATCCATTGTTTCTTCCAAACCAGGCTTTAAGCTGGTGTTTTGTGCACCTTGAACAGGCAATTTTCTCGAAATAACAGGTCGATAATATACACGGAACAAATTATCATGTGTTGAAAATCTGTTGACAGCCATCAGTGACCTACCCCGGGTCGGAGTAGATATCGATCGATCGAGCCTTAATTATAAATGTGACAGTGCAGCGATATGATGATCATCTGCATATCTGTCTCCAAATTTCTCAGTGAGATCTTAGAACGTGAGCAGCGGAAAGAGGAATGCCGACATCGAAAACGAACACGTTTGGTAAAACGAAAACTAAACATCACAACCACGATTCCAGGTTCTGCGTAGGATCACTGGGATGGCACTAGAGACTCCCGGATGGTCGTCACAGGCTGAATCTTGACATTGAACCCATCGTAGTTCATCGAGCATCATCGGACTACACCGTCCCGTCCTTCACTAGATCGAGGTAGAGAGACGGACCCCACCATGGCGGAAGTTGGGGGGGCAGAGAGAAGTAAAAGCCAATCACCGCATAGTAGCGATGGATTATGGCATGCACCAATGTCGCACAACCCGTTACCGGCTGGAAGTTATCTCCGGGCCCGGTGGAGCCCTATAGTATCACTACCCAGTAGTTCTCGTGCATCACGCAATCTAAATCATGTAGTAGTCCCTTTGGTCAATTTTTATCCGGGATGCGCGACAGCACAGATGGTATGAGTACTCAGCGAATCAGAGGACATTCAGATGGTCGTTCGACCGCACTGCCTGTCAAGGTCCTGGTGGCACCGTGGCAGATTCAGGCCATCGCCTGCCACAGGTGACAGGATGCCGTTCCTTGGGGGGAACTTCACGACGAAACTGGTGGTAAGCATGGTGGGTTGGTGGCAGGAGCTACCCACAAGGTGCAGAAATGAAATTTTGAAGGTCATATGTACATAAGTACTCCGCACGCCGAATTTTCGATCCACTTCGATTTGTGTTTGCAGTGGCGCTGAACCAAATAAAGCTAAGAGAGGCACCTCCACTCGTTCGCCTTGCAGCGCTCGTCCAAGCCCGTTTCTCCATTTCCCATTCCGGCCCTTCTCACAACTCACTCATGGGGACCGGAGCGCGAGATCCCGATATTGCCGGGTCCTCTCAGTAGTCACTATCAGTACTTGGGTGGTTACTTAGTAGGTGCTCCATTCGTGCCTCACTTTGCCACAGTGCGTCGGACTGCGTCCCTTCCATCGATTCAAGGTGACGGTGCGTTTCGTCGGAAGTTGTGCTGCGCGCCAGATGCGGGTTTGTTGTTTTGTTGGTACTGGGCCCCGCCGGCTGTGCCGCAATGGGTGTGTCAGATGGCGTCGTTGCCAATTGTTCGTCCCGACGGGCTGTGCTGGATTGTAAAACAAGCTCTTTATAATGGGTTCAGATGCTCGGCCGCTCGGGTCTATCACGTCCTTAGATCTCTCAGACAAAGAGCTTACCGAACGAATATATAATGTAAGCAAAGTTTTCGCATTTGCAACAAACCACTCGCTCAGCAATCTGCTCTGCATGCGTAGACCCTTTCTCTTCTGCATCCACCTATCATCAGCCCCTGTCCTCGTAACTTCCACATAACGACATGCATTTTGATGAGGACCTCAGACGTGAGCCGCCTCTGCTTGCCGATGTTATGTATCATGACCGCTGCATCAAAGCACTTCACACCTACGACCACAATCTGAACTTGTCGATGCCAGTCCCAGAAAGGTACATGGTTCTTCCAGTCATGTCGTATTCTTGTCTTCATTCTCATAATTTCCCTTGACAGAGACGACCGTCGACTCGGCTTAACAGAAAGACGTTCAATTGAAGATAACACCCCCTGGTTGCTGCAACCTGAATGGCAAACAAATCCATTGTACGAGCGAGACATCTGATTTGACCATAATATATAAATCATCTTCCTAGTCACGATTTCCATGTCGTTGGAGCCACCGATGTAGCTGAGTAAGTATCTGCGGCATCCATTGAAGTGTGACTCACCTAATCTATAGTATACATGCACCCCATGACCTCATATCGTGGGCCTCGTCTAACTTACAACCGGTTTCAGGATTACATCCCATTCAGTGCTCGCCCACCGCACTGAGCGAGGACCGCGGAGACACCGCGCAATTTAACTTATACTCTACCCACGACGTAGGCTGCAATGCTACTCCTGATCACATCACAATCTATCCCAGCGGGACTCTGCGTCCGACTTCACCAGACCGGCAACCTCTGCTCCTGCTTGACCAGCAGAGTAGTGTTCTCCGATGGGATCACTCTCTCGACCAGTCGACGACTTATCCATCCAAGACGTATTCTCAATACCCAAACGTAACTAACGACGAGAATACCACAAAGCCAATCATCCCACATCTTCCTCCTGCACATTCTGATATCCTCCCAACGTCGACTGGGTATCCAAAGAAGGCTCCTTCCCACCCTTCTTTCTATCGTGTATCACACCGTGGCTCTGCAGGTTCATCTCGTCGTGGACGTGCTGCCCGTGCCATCATGTACGATGGGGTTTGGATTGACGAGGAAGAACTCCTCAAAGGTTTGACAGAACCCGAGGGAAGACTTAACCTTCATCAGTGTCGCTGGGAGGAGGACCAGTCGCCGTGTTCTCTATGGATCAGAGGCGATAAGTCATGCATCAACACGCACATCCAGAAGTGGCATGGGGGAAAGCCTGGTGGGGAGAAGATTTTGGCCAAATGCTGTTGGTCTGGCTGTGGGAAGAAGATGCTGAAAGAGTCGATTGCGAGGCACATTGTCAGCATCCACATGGACGAGGTCTGGGAATGCCAGGGCTGTGGAAAACATATTGCCAGGAATGATGCTTTTGGGCGTCACGCCACGAGATCGGATTCGGAGGAATGCCGAACATCGGGCGCGTTGATCACATATTCTTCTGACGCGAGAGCGATCGATGCTCGTGCTGCTCTTGATAATGCAGGAGGGGTGCGTTACGCTAGTGAATGACATGACTTTTTTTTCTGCTGCCGGAGTGCTGCTATGTACAGAGCATACAGAGCAATCTTGAGTATATCCACATTACTTACATTGAAGTTTATTATCTGATGAAACAGATCCAGATGCAGCCGTATCTGCTTCTCAATTCAGAATCATTTCCAGCCAAATGGGGTCGGTGTCAACATTATCACTACGACTCGGAGAATGTTTGGCCAAGGATGATGCTTTTCACCTCGCCCTACCCGTGTCAGGTTGAGAGCACAGGCTCAACCTCGTCAGCCGCATTCTTTTCCCTATTCGACACCGCGGCACAGGTGATTTGCTTCCAACTTGTCTAAACATTCCTTACATATGAAGTCCAGACTTAATTTCCAGTCAGCTGGTTCGCTCAGGTAATGAGTGGTACCTCCGCCGCCTGGCACGTAGGTGGAGCAGACCTTGATCCCGAGGGATTGGTGATACTATCATAGAGGCCGTTCAGAGACGATATTACCGCACTCCAGTAAGGTAGGTTGTGTCAGTATTCTTTGGGTGTTGTAGTATCTTGAAGGTTCTGGATCGGGTTTTGAACGAAAATTAGTGTTATTGCTATGCATATATGCTTTACTTACAAATACCTCTGGAAGTCGTGGTCTATGATCACACGACAAGCTGTGACACCAAGGTCATCGTTTCTGTGTACAGGTCGGTTCAGTGGTCAGTTACCACTCTCTCCCAGTGTCGATATCATCCAGGCGGTCGCTGTGTCCACTGGAATGCGGGTCGATATAAGCGGACTTCTCGTCGGGTTCGTCGAAGTGCATTTGGTCACATCACACATCAATTTTTGGATCAAATCAAACTAATGACCTGCACACCTTGGATAGTACAAAATGAGTGACGACCCTCACGACCGAAACTCCGAGAACGATTAACGTGCACCTCAATACACACAAGAACAATTTGACGAGGGAATGGTTGCTGGGAATAGCCACCTGAGCGAGTCTAAACGATAATGAGCTAGGTAAATGTAAGCGAGAGTGTGGTGACAAGAAAAGACGGGCATACCTCAGCGATCACAGTGAGGTGAAAGAGCGCTAAGGGAAAACCGTCCGGGGACGCGCGTATTTACTTAATATACGAGGTTATGCAAGGATTGATAAATGAACAATGAGATAACAGGATAGCGGCTGCAAGATAGCGGTCGGGTGAGACAAAGATAACGGTCGAGTGATATAAGAAGAAATAGCAAGTCTAACACCACCAAGTCAGCCGCTTACCATTCGTGCAGGCGCCGCCACGACTGCGCAAAATGCCCCCTGTGCAGTCGCTAACGGAGAGAGCTTGGGCAAGTCGTCTGAAGAAGAAAAATTGGACACGTCATTATGAACATGTAGACAGTGATTTAGACGTGTGGCCTTACCGCTATTGACGAAGTTGATTTCTTGAACGATGAGGCCTAGAAATTGTTGGTTAATAAATGACCTGCAGTCCTGAAATTGACGAGAAAACTGGTTTTTGAGCATGGGGGTGGTGAGATATGACGATGGTGAAGAGCAAAGCGTCGTCAGTCACTGGATATACAGTGATAGTTCATCATTTATTCCGGCCCGCGATACACTATGCTATTGGCGGATTCGCTTTGCACAACGCGTTTGTCGATATCTACCTCAAGAACTGAGGACATTTGCGGAAATGAGCAGCAACAAAGAGCATTCAACCCGACAAAGCCTGGCAAGTATCGTCGAGACGAATAGACACTGAACCCGTGGAGATTCCAGGGGGATGCAGACGACCCGATGGGCTGACATCGGAAGTGTATTTTCCTCATCTGGATGCTCTTCGTACGGCATGGGGGGTAATGGGTAATTTCAGCAGCGATGCTCATTCCAGCCAGATGTGCTTTTATGGAAGAGTTGTGACACTACGATGTGAAAGCACATTGATACGCATAGCACTCGCGAAAATTGACCCACGTTGTACCGGGTAGCCGGAGGGTGCTAGAGAGGAGTGGAGTTGGGTCGGAGGGGTGGCAGGGGTCCATCTGGATGTTGCCGGGGTTAGGTTTAGTAGCGTAGCCGAGCATTAAGTTGGTCGTCCCTTCTTCTGTAGAGCGCCGTCGTGCGCGGGGGTCATTCCCTCTGTTCCTCTCCTGCCTGGTCCAACATTGACAAATTACAGGTTGGAATCGATTGATCGATCGATCGAGTGCGTTTGTAAGGTGGCAGTGCGGCGACGTCAGACAGATGATGATGATATGCATGTCTGTCTCCAAGTTTCTCAGAGAGATCTTGGAACATGAGCAACGGAAAGAGGATGGATAGTACCTGAATGCAGAGATCGAATACGAACATCCTTGGTAAACCGAAAACGCGGGTCACTGGAAACTGAATATCACAAGTTCAACCAAGATTACAGGTTCTGTGTGGGATGGTTCTGGAGACTCCTGGTCGTCTCAGGCTGAATCTTGACATCAAACCTATTGTAGTCCAGTGATCATCATTGTACCACACCGTTTGAAAGGGATGACCAGCCATCAGGGCAGCAATGCTGCGTCCTTCGCTAGATCTAGGCGGAGAGATGGACCCCACGAGTCCACGACGGCGGAAGTGAGGGACAGAGAGAAGTAAAAGCTAACCGCCGTATAGTAGCGATGGATTATAGCGTACTAATCGAACCAGCGATGCACCACCCGTTATCGGTTAGAAGTGATTCCGGGCCCGGTGGAGCGACTCACTGGGACCACCGTATCTTCCCGCACTGAGAGGAGACTGGACCCTATCCTAATAGTCCTCGTGGCATCGTACAGTCCTGTATTCCTTCTTTTGGTCAATATTTGTCCCGGATGTATTGTGGCTGCTGCGCATTTGATAACGACAGCACAGGATGGTATGAGTATCAGCGAATCAGAAGACGCCCACGATGAACGTTTGCCCTACCTGCTTGCCAAGCACTGGTCCTGGTGGCAGATTCAGACCATCGCCTGCCATAGAATGCCGTTTCTTGGGAAAACTTCACGACGAAACTGGTAATTATGGTGGGTTAGTGGCAGGAACTGTCCACAAGGAGCAGAAATGAAAAGTTGAAGGTCGTGAAATACCCTGAAGAGATACCTGTTATCTGAGGGGGTCTGCGAGGGGTCAGAGAAGAAGCAAGAACGAATACTGATGAGTTCCGGCGATTTGATAAACACCCGGTACCGACCGAACCGTACAGAAACAACCGTATCGAAATAAGGTAGACTTAAGTAATTCCTTGTGATTGGAAAATGGGCACGGAAGTGTCTTCGTATTCAGCGATAAAGGCACGAGATGCATAACTTTTCCCGGAGTCAGAATTTTCTTTTGTAGTATTTATATTCATGCCCATTATCCGAGTCGCCCCCCCAACTGGCAAAACAAACACACTAAGTAAGCACACGGCGTAGCAGGTAGCAGCATCGAAAGTCTGATTCGAAACCTTGCTCACCGGGGTGTGCCATTCAGTTCTCTAGACGTGCAGGGCGTGATCAACATGGTCCGCGACCCAAAAGAAAACGTTGTAACTTGAAGAGGTTGGTGGCGAGATGTGCGAAAACAAGCTCGTCCGGTGAAAGGTCTCGTTTGCGGACTCGATGGGCGTTGCTCAATCACTAGTATGTAGTATGTCTTCTTTGACGCTGAAGCAGTGCGTCCTTCTTTCGTTTGTTTTTACTTCCACGGCTTTCACTGATTCTGTGTAAAGAGTGTCGGTACTAGAAGATGCCGGCAACTCGCCGCCGTTCATTGTCTTAGATATCGAAAAGGCCGGGAAAGGGAAAGGTATGTAGTTTTCTGACTTCTACTATTATCTTCGCGCCCTTCGTTCATGACACCCATGTTTCGTATGCAAATTCCGAGAATCGAGACAACGTACAGACCGTACAGTCATCCATCTATCCCGATCATTTTACCTCTCGACTGGTTGAAAAGCCGCATTCACTTACATAAGATCGGAAATGGACTGTACGAGAGGACGAACGTCCGAACGCTAAACCTTCACATGAGATGATAAAATGACGCCGATGGGCCGCACATGCAGGAAACATGGTCCCAGGCACATCCATGATTGCGCCGAGACTCTGCAAAGTCATCACGCAAGTCGACGATGCTGCTGCTCAGACCATCAAAAACGTCAGCCCGTTTTATCCGCCAACGGATGCGCTCTTGTTGCGGACGGAAACCTTTGGACAGTTCTCGCCCCACCGAGTTCGACACGGTGGAAGATGTAATCGCGATGGCCGACAATTCCAACGATTTCTTCAGTCACGATGCCGGACGGGTTCGACGCATCGCGGAGGCACTCTGGCCCGGGGTGATGGGGACGAATACAGGAATAGTTAAGGACAGACACTCAGGTACAGCCTGAGTAATGCCGAGCTCCGGTGGGGATCCCGTATGTACAGTCGAACCCCTTATAACCCATACCCCTCGGGAGAGCCTCTAAGGTATGGGTTATAAGGGTGTATGGGTTCTGTGGGAGGGCCATATTTCCGAGTTCGAAGACGCAAAACTATTAAACGGTAGTATTATGGTAGTACTCTAGGCTCTAGGAGAGGCATTCTACTAAATGAAATGAAGCTATTTACGAGGGAAAAAATCAGTCACTTTGGTATCTCTCATGCTCTGCATCTCGGCCGCCCGATACTGCTGTCCAAACGAGCTCACCATCGCCTCCAGCTTGCGGGCAAATGATGAGTCATCATTGATGAGAAACCTCTTAAGTGTCAAGGAAGCCTGAAGCGCCTCACGACGTGTCGGAACAGGCGCGATCGGAGTGTCATCGTCATCACTGAGTCCTTCGTCGTCATGCTCCCTCAACCTCTTGGCCTCTGTCCTCGTCAGTTGCGCCGGAAACATTCTGGGTCTCCATTGCTGGATTGAGAAGTTCTGTGATATCCATCCTGTTGGAGTGCTGCAGTACTCCTGTGGCCTCGAGTTCGTCCAATGCAGTAGTGACGAGCATCTTAGGGTGAGAAATAGGGTTTGCCAGCACTCAGCTCAGCCTCGAGCTTGGCTTTCCGGCCTTCCACCTGACGACGAAGCTTTGCTAAGCCTTTTTCAAGGATCTCGAGAGGCTTCATGGGGTAAAAGTCAAGGAAAATTTGGTGTCGTGAGCAAATTCCGACATCCTGTTACCAAAATTGGCCATCGCTCAGGTCCACCCACCAATAAGTATGGGTTATGACATCAAAATCTTGTATGGATTATGGGTTATGGAGTACGGGTACAAAATCACTGCAAACGAACTCGGGAAATCCAAAAAGGTATGTGTTATGAGGGGGTATGGGATATACCTGGTATGTGTTAGGAGGGGTTCGACTGTACCGCCTTTGTCATAAGTATCTAAATCCACGTGTACGGAACGCCTAAAGACGACGGATCTAAATTCCGCTCTCCCTGAAAATGACATCAGCAAAGAGTCTAGACCATGAGCACGGAGTTTCAAAAAAATTCAATGGATAAAAAGAAAAGAAATGGGTGCCGTCCACAATATGGATCAACACGCGCGGAGTTTGGCTCATCATCATCGCCATCATTCAATATAGTAAGTATTAGTCAACTACTTAGTCGCCGATCTGAAGGCCCAAACCTAATTCTCCTTTTTCTCAGAGTCTCGACTTAGAGCTCACCGAAAGTATATAATGCACGCGCAATGTTTTCACCTTTGCAACAAACCACTCGCTCAGCAATCTCCTCTGCTTACTACGTGGCTACCATTTATCTTCAGCATTCACCTTTCATCAGTTCCTGTTCTCGTAACTTCGACATTAGGAAATGCCTTTTGTCGAGGACGTCAGACGTGAGCCCCTTCTGCTGGAAGACGTTATATATAATGACCACCACCAAAGCCCCGCACACCTACGACCATATTTTAAACTTGTCGATGCCAGTCCCAGAAAGGTGGATGGCCCTTCCAGTCATGTCGGATCCTTATCCTCATGGCTTCCCTTGACAGAGACGACCATCGACTTTGCTCAACTGGAAGCACTGGCAGTTCAATCGAAGATAACACGCCCTGGTTGCTTGACACGCGACCCGAGTGGCAAACAAATACATTGTGCGAGCGAGACATCTGATTTGATCGTATTCTGATTTTAATCATCCTCCTAGTCACGATCAACATGACATTGGAGTCACCCATGTGGCCAAGTAAGTATCTGCGGCATGCACTGAAGCATGGCTCACCCTAATACATAGCATACATGCACCCCATGACCTCATATCATGGAACTCATCCAACCTACAACCGGTTTCAGAATTACATCCCGTTCTGTGCTCGTCCACCGCACTCGACGAGGACCGCGGAAACCCCATGTGGCCGAACATCCATTCCACCCACGACCTAGGCTGGAATGCTACTCGTGATCATGTCCAAATCTATCCCAGCGGGACTGCGTGTCCAACCTCACCAGACCAACCTCTGCTCCCCCTGCTTGACCAGCAGAGCGGTGTTTTCTGGGATCACTCTCTCGACCAGTCGACGACTTATCCATCCACCGTGTGTTCTTCACCTATGACATATTCTCAATACACAAACGTACCTAATGACGAGAACACCACAAAGCCATACATCCCACGTCTTCCTCCTGCACATTCTGATTTTCTCCCAACGTCGACTGGGTGTCCAGACACAGCTCCTTCCCACTTTTCTTTCTATCGCAAGATAGGTTCTGCAGGCTCACCTCGTCGCGGACGTGCTGCCCGTGCCATCATGTACAATGGGCTCTGGATCGACGAAGAAGAGCTCCTCAAAGGTCTGACGGAACCCGAGGGAAAGCTCAACCTTCACCAGTGTCGCTGGGAGGAGGACCAGTCCCCGTGTTCGCTATGGATCAGAGGCCACAAGTCATGCATCAATACGCACATCCAAAAGTGGCATGGGGGAAAGCCTGGTGGGGAGAAGATCTCGGTCAAATGCCGTTGGTCTGGTTGTGGGAAGAAGATGCTGAAAGAATCGATTGCGAGGCACATTGTCAGCATCCACATGAACGAAGTCTGGGAATGTCAGGGCTGTGGAAAACAGATTTCCAGGAACGATGCTTTTGGGCTTCACGCTACGAGATCGGATTCGCAGGAATGCCGAACATCGGGCGCGTTGATCACATATTCTTCTGACGCGAGGGTGATCGATGCTCGCGCTGCACTTGATAATAGAGGAGGGGTGCGCTACGCTACTGAATGACATGTTTTTTTCTGCTGCCGTAGTGCTACTGCGACCCTATGTCTTTCTTGAGTAAGGAAAAGTAGTAACTTTCACCTCGCCCTGCCCGTGTCAGGTTGAAAGGACAGGCTCAACCTGAGGCCTAGGCCTCATCAGCCACATTCTTTTCCCTTTTCGACACCGCGGCACAGGCGATTTGCTTCCAACTCGTCCGAACATCCATGATATTGATATATCAAGCTTATATCAAGTTCGGACTCAGTCGTCTCCCACGGGAACACGACGGCAATTAAACTTCGCAGTCAAGTTCTCTTTGGACGACAAATTCATTGCAACTGCCACGATTAGGATCCACGACAGTCTCGACGGTACTACTAATCCAATCAAAGTCAACTCGGAATTAAACGGATCCCTTTCCTGGACGGGCGATGGAAAGTGACTCTTTGCCCTAGGCAACGTCAAGTTTCTCACGGAGCCCTAGTTTGGACGCGTCCTCCAGGGTGACGCTCTGGAAATGGTCTACTCACAGCAATGACGACCCAAGGTACATCACACTAGCATGCGTAGCAGTATTTTCCAACTTCTCAGTCTCGTACTGTCAGGATACATCAGTAAATCCCACCTGTCATTGACTACTCTCATCCCGTCTGGTTCATTGCCATCTTGGCAAATTACGATGCGGTGGCTGCGGGCCTGAAGACAATCATGCTCCGAAATTCGCATGGTGTCCTGCATTTAAGATGACATTATGATTATGTGAGACCGTCATGAGATCCAATGGACACCAGGAAGAACTTGTCAAATCCCAGTCGGATAGCAAGGGGGTTCCTGTCCCTGTTCAAAGCCTGACATCATCAAGCGGTGACAAGCACAGGTCGAAGTCCCACCCACAGCGCTCGCAGCTGACGATGAGTACAACTACGACGAGGTTTGTGATCAATCCATTCTGACTTTGCTGCCATGCTGACGCTGCTGTTCATCATGAGGACCAGGTACCACCCTATTTCATCCCATTCCACATCGCTCCCTCTAGTCCATCTCATGACATCCGCCCTAGAGATGCATCCGGAAACTCCGGTGATATGTTCAGAGAAGCTTAACGATAGCGAGCCGGCGCCGTCTCAATTCCTTCGGATTTAAGGAAGTGGAAGAAGAGCATAAGAAAACCTGCAGTCCCTGAAGGTTAATGGACATGCTTTGTCCAAACTATCATCTTAGCGAACGGTCAGGAGGCTTGTGGACCATGAAGGTGTTCAAATTTGTCCACTGGACCCGCAGATGCTATCGTTTATCTTTCCTTGCAGAAGAAGAAGAAGAAAGACCTCGCGCGGGCGGAGGCCACGAGGGTAGTACTGACACTGGTCGTCCTCTGAATCCAGGGCCATCGAGCGAGTTAGTTCTTCCGTCAGAGGTAGACGGTGACCATGGCAGTAGCACTAGCACCGGACATCCTCCGGATCCGAAACCAGCGATTGAGGTACGTCGTCTGTCGGCATTGATCACATCGCAGAAACTGACGTCGTATAAGGCACAACAGGCAAAATATGCAGGCTGAATCCTTCCCCCACCATCCAGCTGCCGCTCAGCCAGACCCACTCGCACACCACACTGGCATGACTTTCTTCAAATCCGTGCTCTCCTCCCGAAGCCTCTCTTCTAAGCAGACTCCTGTTGAAGCAAGCAAGATTCCCCCCGTTCCGGGACTCAGAATCCGTGCTGTAATCATTTGCGCAGTAGCATCGAGCCCACTCGAGTGGTAAAAAAGTTGTGATTTGTAGCGTGTTCGCTGCGGGGAGCGACCTCCACGCGACGGCGATGACATCACACCCTGCTGCACGTGTTCACAGAGCCTCTCCTTCGTCTACGGAGACCAGCACATCGTGTTTCACTATCTTCCTCTTCGTCTTCTGGAGAGAAGGTCTTGCTCATCGAGCGCGTTCTGTCGACTGATGGCGCGGCGTACCATTCCGTGACCTATCCAAGAGCCATCCGGACGTGCATGACCGCGTGTGCATCGTCTCTGATGGCCTCTCGACGCACTAGCACGCGATCTCGAAGTCGAGCGGACCTTCGTGTTCGGTGGTCGCGGCCGTCGCTCCCCTGTCTCCACCATCGCTACCACTCTCTCCCCTCTGGCTCGTCTTCGTCATCCTCCAAGACATCACGCCTCACCCTGGCATAATTTGTGCAAATATTGCAAGCCGGACGACAAAGACAATGGCGTACTCTGGCGGAAACCAGTCGCTATCATTGCGTTTACGTGTTTGGCTGCGTTGGCGCCGAAGTTGAGGTCTCCAGCCCGGATAACCAAGACGATGTCGAGGGCGTTGGTGGAGGAAGAGGTAGATGAAGACCAGCACAAGGACGTGGTCGTGGCAGAGGACGATACGATGTTTGAGCTGGGCGCGGAGGCCTTTTTGAGCCAGGTGCCTTGGTTGGTGAATGATTGTGCGTCGATCGAGGCGGTGAGTCCGAAGTTTTCGTTATGCTTGGTTGAAAAGAGATACTGAGACTCTTGTTGTAGTTTCCGTTGATCGAGGGGTTGAAAGACGAGACTACTGCATTGAACTTCTCATTGGTGATATGTTTAGCGTTCTTGGTTTTTTACTTTCGGTTTTCAATGGTTTCTTCCAGGGTTAGATTATATCTATCTATATCCTATCGTGATGTTTACCTTTTGGGAGCAACAACCACCTTCTAACGAAATGACATCAACCTCCAGCTAGTCAACAAATCTCTGTCGCTGGCTACCTCAGTCGCATGAGAAGACTCTCGGTGATGGACCCGTTTGAAGTACGCATGCAATTCTTGGGTCTGCTTCGAAAACTCAACGCGTGGGTGTTTCGTATTTTTCTTTTCTATGACGATTTTACTGATCGAATGATTGTCCCGCCCTGTGGACGAACGGTTCTGTTTCATCCTCTCAACTGGACGCAGCAGTCGATCCAAAAAGTGGTTGGATATGCGCTCAAGTATTTTTCAAGATGCGGGGAGGACTTGTGGGAGTGCATCATCGAGGAGCGTCAAAAGGTGTGCCGTTCTTTCTTTCTTTTTTCTCGTGCTGCTTTCCGTCTATGGCTTGGTTGCAGTGTGCAACTGCCTCTTGTTCCCCTCAATGGATTGGTCGTTGACGAGGTTCCTTTTTCACTAAATGGGTTCCATCAACCACGTACTATCAACATTATCTATTTCCTCGATTCGCTGTTCGAGTCGTCCTGCTCGCAAAGGCCCACCAGCCACCGCCCGCCGAGTCGTCGTACTTCCTTGCTCTGTCCATCTAGCCGCCGTTTTCTCCCCACTGCTCCCCCTCGTCTGCTAAATCGTTATCAGGCATGTCAAACAATCCAACGCATCTTTCTACGTTGACTACGTCTCCCGCGACCTCCGTCAGAGAGTCGTTGAGTGCGTCGTCCCGGTCGGACGACAGGGTCTGCCACGAGCACGAAGCAGGTTGTTGGGGGAAGGGTGAGGGTGGGGAGCCAATGAATTTGGATTTGTCGTAGGGATCTTGACGGTTTCTGTAAGTGATTTATGCGATCGCTTAAGCATTTGAGGGCTCTCAAACGTTCACTTGTGGTGCGGAAGCCCTTGTAAGTATTTCACAAAGTCATGACCATCCATGCGTTCGTGCTGTGTGATACGAGTGTCGCTGTGGGTGAGAGTTAGTCTCCCGTAGGCAGACCCTTAGGCAGGAAGACAGTCATTCCTTCTTTTAGGGTCTGCTTCCATTGGCAGCATTTTACAGGTGCTCGCCATTTCGTTCCATCACGCAGAAGTCGCAAGTCAGCACCGCGGATGGTGCCAATATGCTGAAGGGAAAGCCGAGAGGCCGACGCAGGAGATGTCACGGATAACGCCGAATCGTCGAGCACCTCCAAAATCTTGCCAATGAAAGCAGACTAGGTGAGAGTCGTGTGCGGCGAAAAGCCGTACATACTACGTACGGCTTTTTCCGGCCCTAAGCTGGGACCCGAGCGCCCAACGAGCGCTTGATAATTGTTTACCCGATCCTGTTAGGAAAAATTGCCTATGCCACTGCATCCACAGCCTTGCCAAGCCATGTACTCCGAGAGAGGGGACTCTGAATTTGGCGTGCTGTATGGGAATACATACAGTCCTCATCCTAGATTCAGTCTCATTTGATGCTGATTGCTGTACTAGTTCGGCCCAAGCCTGACGTACTAAGATGCCAGCCACAGGTCCAGGTTCATGTGGCTTGCCGGGGCCACTTGTTACGTATGGCCAAGGCATCCTGTTCGGTTACCATTGCCCGTATACACCCGCTACGCACCATTTAAGCCGATCACCTGCTTTTTTCTGACTCTGGAAACATTCTCCTCACAGTGGCTGTTCAATTGGTACGGAGGAATCTTGTTTTCTCAGATGCTTTATGATCGTTGTTGACGCACATCAATAGGTTACATATACCGGTGCGTCTACCGTACCCACTTGTTGACCGACGCTGAGGTTTTCCATATAGATAATCGTCGACCTGAACACCAGACAACTTGAAGTATGTCACTCAGAATTCTTCTCTCCGCATACTATGGCTCTAAGTAATATATAGTTGCCCCACCGTCCAGTCTGCCAAGAAAAGGTCTTTGGAAAGACTTTTCGGATCCAGCAACGGACAAATGATCTTCTCCTTTGGCCCTCCTGAAACTTAATGCTTTGTACGAAGGTGACGAAGGAGAGCCAATCTGGTAGGCGAGGAGTGGTTGCACTGGACATCCGAACCCTGATGACAGCAGGAGCACAGGTATGACTGGCGGGCCGAGGATGGCGTTTGGACACCCTGGCGAGCAGATTCAACTCCCGATGGGGCGAGCTGAGGACTATTGAGAGGCGAAAAGAAGCTCGGGGTCAGGCTTGTCTGAGGGTCGTTTGCACGACCTCCTTCCAACTGATCAATGGTCCTCATTGGAAGCCGGGTGTCCGTGTCCTGAAAGACGGCTCGTTAAAGAGCCAGCTCGATATCCGTGTCATGAATACCAACCCTGTTAAACTCGGCCTGGATTATATTGGCCAAGGTTTCGTCCAGTGTTGATGTCCGCCTGTGTACGGTCTGAGCGTCAGAATTTGGCCACTGTGCCGGTATGTCGAAACAAACTCACAAATTCATGTTGAAGCTTACATGATGCTGTAGCTCGCTACACGAGACTCATCAGAATACATTCCGCTGGAGGACTGAGAACTTACAATCTAGGTGGCGGGTCTCCGCGATTACTTGCTCTAAGCGTTTCTTCGGCTCTTGACTCAGGGGATAGCGGCATACTTGACTTTCCAAGGGCTCCGGGGATAACGGGGATGTTTTACACGGTGTGCTCTGTTTGCACGTACTCGATATATATCCTTACGCTACCCCAGATCTAATCGTCGGCACACACTGCCAATCTGTGGCTTGGAATCTTCCCGTGGAACATTGAGACCAATAGTATGCTCAGATCTCGAGCACTGCAAATAAGCTACATAGAAGGCTCTGCTTTTCTGGAACAGGACCTTTTGCAAAGGAAGACACGGCCACCAATTAGTCGGCGCGTCCGACCGAAGTTCAATTGCCTTGGTGATGTAGGAATTTCGGGTGATGCGCTGACCGGGATGCGTCGAGCTGTAGAACATCCCATCATATCATAATTGCTCCTGGAGTTTCATCTGATGTCCCCTATGTCCCCCTGTATCTGTAAACGAGTATCACCTCAATTTTTTTACTACCCCACTGACACGTATGTTAGCAGATTCTGTCATACGCCGTTTTCACCTCCCAGATTTGGAATGGAAGATCAATGCAATGCATCTTCATGTGGACTCCGACCCAGCGCCGCTCTTTCCACTTAAAAATGCAGATCAATACGCATTGCATCATCAGAGGTTCGTTTGTTCCCTGTTGTCGGGCTACGCAAAAGGGACAAGTTTAGCGGATCCATCCCGCTGCAGATCCCGCAAGCGTGATGTCATGATGCATGGAATTTGGATGTAACACTTTGCTCGACAGCGCAGTATCCCCGTGGGCCGACCCACTGAAACTGCTGTATGGGGATAGCGTGCATCGCATGCGAGAGTGAGTCAAATGATTTCTATGAATGATTTTTTTTCTGTCATCGTCGTTGAATTCAGAATATAGTGTGGATAATCAGCTTCCCGGTCGCTACCGGTTGCCCAGTTTTGTAGATCCAAACACCCAGAACAGTGGCACACCCTTGATCGTTCACAGGGAAGAAGAATGATTCAGCGATCCTGTATGTGATCTGAGGTCAGTCACGCTGCTTACGGTCGTTCAGGTTCTATTATCGGGTTGTCATCATTTACACTCATGGAAGGTTCAGATCTCTGCACTTCCATTTCCCTCCCGTGATCCGTAAGGAACACGTACCATGTTCTATCAAGTAAACGGCACATAAACACTGACGGAATGCGGCCGTTGTGCCACGCTGCTTGACATGGAGTTCTTGCCATTGCCAAAAAAAAATGAATGGGGAAGAGACAATGCTGTAAACTCCTGTGTGCCACCGGGCGATGCTGTCGGGGTGCATTTCGCTCGCAGCTGTAGCCATTTGGCACCCTTCGAAATTCGTTCCCACCCCCACTCCTACTCTCAGGCCCAATGGCCTATCGTCCGTTGTGCTCTCTTGGTCCTCTCGCTCGACGACCCGACAGCACAGCGGGTTGGAAAGCCCTCCGGGCTTTCGCCCACTTTATAATCCCATCCGCGCTCGCTACACGCTACACCTCATGCGTCACCGTAGCGATCGACATTCACGGACTGCTGCGTTACGGGAGGGAAGGGGAGAGATGTATGATCTGATTTTTTCACCTTCCCTTCAGAGTGATCCCGGATTTCTAGAGATCCCCCAAACCCCCAAAAAAGTCATTACCGTCCCGAACGTGCGTCTCGCTGCCACATTTTTTCTCCGGCACGCCAACGGCCAAGGTACAAAGTGCCAACGGCAGCGTGGGCCCGCCATCTCGCCTCCAGCAACGCCGCCACAACCGACGCTTAACAGAGGCTCATCGTGGAATCGTCCAAGATCTTGGCTCGTCCGGCGTGCATCCCTGAGGATGTGTGGAGCATGGATTGCGAGAGAACCGGATGGCGACACTACCGATGCGTCTCTGAGTCGTTTCCGCCTTCTTATTGAACCAGACAGAAAGTTCTGGCGAGCGGGGCAGTGTGGGTGGCAGCGACAACGATTTGAGATTCTACTGTACAATGGGAGAATGTAACTTCCGTCTATGACTAGATCATAAGTTTACAAATATCATACAGGAACAACGATCAGAGGATGGATGGATGGATTCACTCTCCATGGCGCTCTAACATGTGTTTGCGGAGAGTGTCGATGCGGGAGTATTCTTTAGCACACTGCTGGTGCGGGCAGGTGACTTTGAGGTGTAGGTGGGTGCAGATGTGGCGCCTGTATCCACTTCTGAGGCGAGAACGAAGACAGAGGGCTCCTCCGTCTGTCACCCAGTGACAAACCAAACTATGGTTCGCGGGGCCTTGTACGCCATGCTGGTGGCCCAGATGGATGACGAGGGCGTCCAAGTTGGCGAAGGCTTCACCGCAGGGGGCCACGCCCACAAACCACATACAACGAAATACGTTTTCGGGTGCAGCCACAACCGCTCTACGCGTCTCCGTTAGCAATACAATGAAGGATTAGATAAAAGCCGTACTCAGTACTAGGAGCGTTACTCATTTGGTGGGCGTGATCGAGAAAGGCCTGTTCGTGCTGCGAATCCGTCTGCATGAGCGGGAATAAAAAGGTAACGGAATGAAATAGAAAAACTAGCTTACCTCTGGACCCCAATGCGAGTTGAATTCCTCGCTATTTCCAGAAGGGCCTTGGTGCGGTGCTGTTGGATGCAGATATACTGATCTACGCAAAGGTCGTCAGACTTGGGAGGTAGGAGCGGGGTGGTGCTCACGGTGGGACAGATGTGGGCATGGCAGCTTGATAGAAGGAGGGGTGGGTGGAGCCTGGGGAGAAAGAGTAATGGTGAAACATGGTGAGGATGTGAGGAAAGCGACGGGTCGCAGTGCCGAATTTTATTTTTTCAACCCGTGCCAACTATACCAGTTGGAAGGATCGGAAATTTCTGTCGGAATACGGTGATGAGTAGCGAATCGGCGCGAGATACGGCAAGCAATGTCCGAAAATGGGGTGCCCGGGCCAAGTCAGGCAGAGGGGGTCTTGCCATTTTGAAAGCGAAATCGTACCCAACCGGGGCTCGTCTGCGAGCCGGCGCAGTGGAGAGATCGGCGCATGCTGACCGGGTGATGACGAAAGTGGGTGTAAAAGTGCTGTGTATGGTCGGGAAGTTAGAGGATTGAAGACTTTGTCGACAGCAGGATATCCTATGAAGAACGATCCACAAGAGAGAGAGCAGAGTGGGCGGGAGAAAATGTTCAGGTTTGTACCTCTCTATAGTCTGATATAGGGCGGCCTTCAGCGCCAATCATGCATTCAATCTCGGCTGCCTTGTTCTTTGCACCTGAACGCTTTGATAACGCGGGAACATTCTCAGGTCGGCTTCTCGTTGCCCTATTATCGGGTATGATGCCCTTCTTTCGCCTACCTGCATTCCAGCTTGCGCATATCGTCTCCCGCTCCCGCGATTGGAGGTCAACTTCATGTCATTCATCTGGATGGAATGATCTATGGTACGTGCAAGGTGAATCTGATGAATGAGCAGATTCTAGGTATTGCTACTCCACGGTACTTCTGCGGGGGTAGTCATTAATATCGAGGATCGTTTTGTAGGACATCAGTGAGGTTATTGATTGCACTTCCTGATATTAATCAAACAATTCTGACTGAAAGTATAGGTCATAGAAGGTACGCACCTGGAGTATTAGTCCATGCATGGCTAACCAGCGAATTATCTGATAAGGGAACTCACTTGCAACACGTTTTGGCCATTATGTCGACTCGGCCCCAAGGGAAGAAGAGGAGTTCTGTGTAGCAAAATGCACGCACCTTCCAATCATATTTCAGTGCACGGAAGCCATTTGTATCAAGCGAGGGCAAATTTCTGAACGATCAATGGCCTGAATTACAATTACGAGATGAGTGAATATCGATGACCTGCAGTCTCGCGTGTCCTTAGGCTTTTGATCAACAGTTGATCCGTTATCTGGTGAGCCAGTAGAAGCTGAACAGAGCATCCGGGTGCTGAACATGGTCAAAGGTGGGGCCGGCACCGAAAACTTGCACAAGTGGCGTTTGAAAGAGGGCTGTCCCGAATAGTTGTGCAGGCGAGTACATATCTCCTCGCACTGCGCACTGACGGGTCCTAGTTGCAACCAGGAGCGCGCATGGTTCGGGATTCGAGGGTTATTTGAGTCGCCGCGGATATGCCAGCGAATCGAGATAACGCAAGGTTTCGCTGTGTCACCTCTGCAGGTAAAATCGATGTGTCGCCAGTCAAGAGATTGTAAGAATGAGAGGGAGTTGAAGGTGAAACCCACGCGGTGCTCGAATTGTGGCGCATCGTTGGAGCAGACTCCAACAAAAACAAATTCTCAAGAAAGGCAATGCAACTGACTAGAGTCGTTGATGTACAATGACATCGATACCCACAAATGAACTATCGACTCACACAAGACCTGTGGTTCAAGTTGTGGTACTTGAAGCTTTGAACTACTAATAGTATCTGAATGCAAATTTCGACACGCAGGCGTTATTGCCAGTGTGTGTTCTACTTTTTCGAATGTATGAAGTCTGGTCCTCAACGTTCTTGAATCCTTCCCCCTCCCCTACTATCCAGCTGCCTCTCTCAGGAAAACCCACTCTGCAGACCACGCTGGCATGGCCTTCCTCAACTCCGCGCTCTCCTCAAGAATCCTGTCTTGCAAGTCGACTACTGTCGAGGCAACCAACATGCCCCTCGTTCTGGAATCCGTGCTGCAAGCAGTTGCTGTACATCTGGCTAATCGAGGGGTGGTTGAAAGGTGAGCCTTGCAAGTGGGTCAAAACCAGACTGCTCCTAGGTCTCCTTGTGAGTGTTTTGTGTTTTGCTTCTTTCGACCCAGTCCTTTGATTTGTAAAACTGACCTCGCTCCGTTCCAATTTCTTTTACTCTTTTCTGTGCTACCATGGCCGCGCTATGGTGGATCTCGCTGAACAATTGATTGTTCCGCCCCACGACCGTGGCGGTGGTTCTGTTCCAGCTTCTCAAAAGTTGATCCGAATAGTGTGTGCGCTCAAGTACTTTCAAGATGAGGAGAAGACTTGTAGAAGTGCATCGTCGAGGAGTATCAAAAATATGCAATGCTTTCTTTTTTCTTCTCGTGCTGCTTTCAACTATCCATGTATTGGTCATGTGCGGCCGCCTTTTGCTCTCCCTCGAGGCTATCGATATGGACTAGTCACTGACGAGGATCCTTTTCAATAGGGTTCCATCAACACCGAATCAACATTCTCCATTACCTCGACTCGCTCTGCGAATCATCCTTGCTCGCACAGGCCCACCCACGGGCACCCTCCGCAGAGTCATCGTACGTCCTTGTTCCACCGATTTCCCCCGTCCATCGAATTCCCATTTCCCCCCATTCTACTCCCCCTCGTCCGCTGAAACATTGCTCCCAGGCACGCCAAACAATCTAATGCGTCTTTCTATGTCGACTATGTCTCCCGCGATCTCCGTCAGATCGTCGGTCGCGTCGTTTCGGTCGTACGACAAGGTCTGCCGAATCTCACGAGCATAAAGCAGGTTCGTTTTTGCGTCACATACTCGTTCTTTCTTTGCAGTCGAAACTAACCCGGACGGAGACATAGATCATCACCCTTGGAAACGGCGCACTAAACGGATTATCGAGCCTCAGCGTGTGGACGAGGTGATATTCCCCCCTCGCGCCCCTCGCGTGGCATTCATGGTCGTGCAAACGACACACCTATCCCGGGGCGAAATCTTTGAGCGGATCAGGGAGGACCAGGAGCGGTATAAGCGGTTGCGGTTGCGACGGTAGTTTCAAGCGCGCACGCACACGGGCATAGGCACAGGCATGGGCAGGGCCACGGCGTAAGCGCACCTCGGGAGAACGCCGAGTTGGCGTTGGACATTGAGTCTGAACGAGTGGGAAGAGACGAGTGATTGGAATGAGGAAACAGGAAACAGGGTGAAGGAGTTGGCGCAGAGGGAGGAGAAGAGCCAATATATTTGTCACAGGGACCTCGACAGTTTCTGCAATATGCAAGTGCTTCACGGTGTGTTTTGATGGAACAACGACGTTGATGAGGTAATCAACACAATTAATCCGTCGGACCAATGAAGACATAGCAGGAGGCTAGTAAGGAAGAACTAAGGAAGGGTGTAGTTTCCAGGGGTTGGGTGTTGAGTACTGAGTGGTGGATACGGGTTTCGGTCCGGGGTCTTCGTAGACATGGATGAGCAGCTAGCCTGCAGATTCCGTATCACAGTCTCATAGGGTTCTGTACCCCAACATGACTGTAACGGGATTCAAAAAAAAAAAAAAAGTGCCGACGGGAACCCGAAAGGGTCTCGCCTACCAGCACCACCTGTGGGAATCACCTTCCTTTATTTTTCCTCCGTCTCCCCTTCTCGAGCAGGAAGTACCCCTCCTCCCCACTTGTGCATCCCGAATTGCAACCAATCCATCCGGGGTCGCGCCCCTTGCATGCCTCTGTCACCTCTGCAAGCTGGCCAACTCCCTGCATAGGGCGTAAGATTGACAAGCTGGTACCCTAAACGGCCTCGGACGGGCAGCGGTCGGGGTAGCGGTGCCCCCTGACGAGAGCTTTCGCAGGCTCGAAACCGCTACCTATCCCGCCCCCTACTCGTACTGTACATCGTCGCCCGAGCATCCCTCTTCGCACATAGAAATAGGACTATGGCCTTCGGCCATAGTCCCGCACGCTTTCTACGTTCTTTTTTCCTCCGCTCCCTCAACTGCCTAGCCGTCAGAGGAACCAACAGTGCCTGAGAAGTGCCCCTCTGCGAGACGACATGTCGAACAAGGTCCTTCCGTGAGTCATCATCATCCCTGCAGCAAGCTACTTGCGCGCCTTGGTCGATCATTGCCTTCCAGTAACTCTTTTTCAAGTCACCCAGGGTCTTCTCGCCAGCGTTCACGTCAACCTCATCCCACATTGTTGTAGTGAGGTATATCTTCCCTAGAGTATCCTTTCCAAGGAACTTTTGGAGCTCTCGTAAGTTCTTCAAAGGTGTACCGGCCATAGATTTGTCCGTTATTCGATGGAGATACAGAATCCCGGACAACAGTATCTTCTTCTTGTAACTGCGGAACGAAGTTGTAGGCGAGCAACACGAGTAATATCATGCATTACCTAGACTTGAGCCATTCAAAAATCATGTTCCAGATCCTCTTGTCTGATCTATTCATGCTGTCAAAGCCCGGCGTGTCCACCAAGACTACGTATCGCCTGATCTGCTTGTCCCAGAATCTGATAGCGACGATTTTGCTTGTACACGATTTTAATGAATGACCAATGCCATTTGTCTCGTGTCCACTCGCAGCGCGTATGAGCTGAAGACACATGAATGAGTGACCTTGTAATACTACTTGCTGCTGACCTCACCGCACTGTTCCTGTTAGACCCATGACACTGAGTCGCGGGATTAAGTAATATTAGATATGATATGCCATACTCGGGGTAAAGAGTTAGATCACGCACACTATGACGACATCATCCGGTTTCATGTCTCTTATGTTGACCACCACAGGAGGTTTTTCGGCTACCCAAGAGCCTTGCACCGTCTCGTCGTGCACATCGCATATTTCAACGTGGTTTGAAGGAGGTGTCGAGGGCGGATAATGTAGCGGCAGCTCGGCCCCTTCATCAAATCCTCGATTGGTCCGAGTGCCCGTGTGTGGCTCGTGTGTCTGAGGTCGCTTCCCCTGGTCGTCTTCAGGTGCATGATCCTCGTTCGCAGGAGACACCTTAGGCTCGTAATGAGATGGTTGAACCTCCGCTGGTGGTCGAGCAGACATCTTGTTCGCCCCTGGGTCGCCCCGTTTTCCCAATAATAAACGCTGTCGCAGAAGATGAATTCGACTGGTATGTGGCGACGAGAGTTGGACATCAACGTTACCGAAGATATATTCTGCACTGTCACTCTGAGTCGTGCAGTGGGTGATAATTGAGGTAATTGAAAGGTATGCCCACTCATATGAAGCTGGCGTTTTCCCCTACGAAACGCTCAAGGTGAAGTATTCCACCGTAGGCAAACAACATCACTTACGCCATCGCGACGTCGTCCTCCTCCAGTTGCTCTGTACTTACCTCCACAGAAGCTTCTTCTGCTTCCAAAGGAGGTTCCTCACCCGTCCCTGTTTCGGAGGCCGACACAAGGAGTTCGCTATCCATCTTCATTTTTCCTTGGGCCTTGTCAGGCTGCAGTCCTGCGAACTGAGACCTAGCATCCGAATAGGTTTGCCCGTCCTCTTCAGAAGGCCCTGCATTCGTATGAGAACGGTGCGCTGCGTGATCCTGGGTCAGATCCGCAGGGGTTTTCTGCGTCGCAGGGTTTTGCGTCGCAGGATGTGTCTGGGCCGCTGGAGAGTCCCGCCTCATCAGAAACGCCTTCCATTGCTCAGCCTTCCCCGGGTTGGCTTCACGCCCGTCTCTCCCGTTCGTAAGGGACTCTTGGTCTTCATAATGGGATCCTAAAGTCGTCTGTTGTTCAGATTCAGGGGAAGAGCACAGCGTCATGGAAGATTGATTGTGGGTCACATTGTCGTCTGCTGTAAACCGATTCTCTTTGTTTTTGGAAGGCGGAGCTGGTTGTTTTGAGTCGTCCCACTTTGCCCTTGTCCGTAAACGCTGTCGTAGTGGATGAATTCAACTGGCATACACCGACGAAATAAGTGAACAGAAACGCTACCGAAAACATATTCTTCTACCCTGCGATCCCCGGGCTTGCACTTGGTGGTGGTTGAAAGTATTGCCTTTCAGTGTATGAAGAGAGATACTAAATGGGAGAGGGGAATTCTACTAGGGCAGAGATCGAGTCGACGGTGGAGTGTGGTGCAATGGGAGACGATGACGAGGTTACCACACCCCCACTGCACACCGCGTGGGCTGATGGGGGGCGGCCATCTGGAACAGGGCTACCCACTGGCAGGCGCCAACTAAACGTCATTCCCTTTCGTTGCGTCTGAAAATTTCGCCGGCATGAGGCCTCTGAGAGATGGATCGACGACGCGTCGACGCCCGAAAACGGCGCGTGGTTCCGGCGATGTCAGACTCGGAGATTGTCATGAGCGATCTCGTCGCCAACAGCCATTTGGCCAGTAGACTGCGAAGTAATGACGTCCTGACAATGTGGGATCCTCGCCGTATCTGACACGACAGCCTATGTGACGTACGTGGATCTGCAGAACGGGGAACACAAATGTGTCACTAAGTACACTGTGAATCGGACACTCTCTGTCGTTTCGATGCGAGTGGTTGCGCGCTGAGCGCTTTACCACATGTGTGCAAGGCTTATCGTTTCCCCTCTAGTAAATGTTTTTGGCCAGCTCATCTCCGAGCGCCATGGAACGCTGACGACCCTGTGATCAAAAGCCCCATTAGACACTTGTCTCAGTTTCCTGTCTCCCTGTGTTGCCATTTTCACGGTGAAGCAAGGTATATTTAGGCACATACCCCTGGCCCCAAGTCGCCCCATCTGCATTCGCTGTGTGCCGTGATTGAACTAATTACGGTCCTTCTGTAGATCTGCCTACATAGATCACGGTGGCTCACCAAGCAAGTTCGGTGGCCTAGCCGCGCGCTTCTCTTCTGAAGAAATTCAATACTATGGAACTCGAGCCCAGTTGAGCTGCTGTCACGAGCAACACATGCAGTAAGTATAACTTCAACTTCAACTGTACAAGAAGCCGGCCATGGTATATATAAATTTGCAAAGTAGAAAACACGACATTCACAAAGTAGTAGTATAGGACTTGAATACAGTATGCATCCGCCCTGGTGCTCGTACAACGATCGCAATATCATATGGTGAAGAACAGCTCAGAATACGCAAAATACTCGGTGAATAATAACGCCCGCCAATTGATATGATGAGTGCCAAGTTGCCAACTGACACAGGTATGTGGACGCAGACACACCATCAGTCTCACCTCCTCGGAATGATACGGAGAATACTTTTGGACCGCGGCGACCTCAACTCCTGCGTTTGACCCAACGTGAGTCGCAACGCTTTACGCTCGCGCTCCTGTTTGATTATATGTCGAACGAGCTCCTTTGGGGAATCAGCATCGCCCCTGCAACGAGCTATATGGGAACCACGATTGATCATTGGCTTCCAGTACTCCGTCTGGAGTTCTTCCAACCTCGTTTCGCCAACCTCTGGGTCAACTTCATCCCACATCGTCGTAGTGAGGTACACTTTCTCTAGAGCCTCTTTTCCACATAGTTGTCGAAATGTTCGAAGATACCTCAGTGGTGTAGCGGCCATGCGGTTGTCCGTTATTCGATGGAAATATAAAATTCCGGACAGAACCTTGCTCTGGTCGTAACTATGGTAAAGAAACTAGAGGTCAGAAACAAGACAATAATATTCGATAGAATACATTTACCTGGACTCGAGCCATCCGGAAACCATGCTCAAAATATCACCTTCAGATTGGAACGCGTGGTCGAAGCCGGGTGTATCTACCAGGACCACGTGTTGCCTAGCCTCCGTGTCCCAGTATTTGATAGCGTGGACCTGACTCGTAAACGACGTCAATGTATGCCCGACGCCCTGAGCGTCACGTCCACTGGCCGAGTTTATGAACTAAGGGAATATGAGTGAAACCATATCTGCCACTATTCGTGGTTTCCTCACCGTACTCTTGCCGGACCCTGTTGGACCAAGGACACTTTGGGTTTGTCAAGTCAGGTGTTTTGCCATGAGGGATTGTACCACGCACGCTATCACAACATCATCTGGCCCTAGATTACCTAGGGGCGGTATCACAGCAGGTTCTTCATTCAGCTGGTGCTGGCCAGCAGGGATTTTCTCGGGGCCCATTATCGGTTCTACCATTTTTGGTTGAATTAACAGCATCTTGCGACCCTTCTGAAGAAGGATACGCCGAATAAGCTCCTTTGAGGAATCATTGTCACTCCTGCAACGAGCTATCTGCGCTCCCAGATTGATCATCGGCTTCCAGTAATCCCTGCTGAGCTGATTCAGCCTCCTCTCGCCGATATCTTGATCAACCTCATCCCACATCGTCGTGGTGAAGTATACGTTCTCTAGAGCATCATTTTCGCAGAGTTCTTGGAATACTCGGAGGTTCTTCAGTGGTGTACTGGCCATGCAGTTGTCCGTTGTCCGATGGAAATACAGAATCCCAGAGAGGAGAATGTTCTTCTTGTAACTGTGAGAACGAGACCGAAGTCAGAAATGCGAACTAGTGAACATCACTCATTACCTCGAGCTGAGCCACTCCGATATCATGCCCAATACCTCAGTGTCGGATTTCATAGTGTTGTCAAAACCAGGCGTATCCACAAGGACTACGGGTCGCCTACTCTCCTTGTCTCGGAATCTGACGGCGATGATCGAGCTTGTACACGACTTCAATGTGTGACCGATGGCATGTGTCGCATGTCCACTTGCGGAGCATATGAAATGAAAGACATGAGTAAGAAAATTAAGCCTCCAATCCATGATATTCATCTCACCGTACTCTTGCCGGAACCTGTTGGACCGAAGACACTTGGGATCATTCAGTCGTGTATTTGGTTCTCAAAATGTATATAACACACGCTATAACGGTGTCATCCGGTTCCAGGTCTTCTATGTTCACTATCTCCGAGCTTTCTTCGGCTGTGTGAAGAGGTCGGTGACGCTCGCCGTCTGTGTCAGCCGGGGGAGCAGGAAGTCTGGTCCTGGAGTAACTCCGCTGTCCCCACGATAACAACTGTAGTAGTACATGAATCTAAATGGCGTGGAAGATGTTAACAGTAACCTTACCGACGTGAGCATTCTCTGAACTGTAATATAAATTCCACTTCCACTTGGTGGTGTGCCAACGTTGAAGTTGAAGCTTGGAGCTTGAAGAATGGGGGTACTAGGTGTGTCAATTTTACTTCTCGAAGCGCTCAGATAACTGTCCCTCTATCTGCAAGTGGCTTGACAGGCGATGGCGGTGCCATGATTCAGGGTCCCGGGCAGATGCAAACAGCATGTAGGATGCGGTGGAGAGAACGGTTCATTATCAATCTCTATGCAAAGTTGCTGTGGCCCGACGCCGTGCGCATATCCACGACCACAATGGAAGGATTGTGCAAGAATCGCGATAGGACTGAAGCGATCCCTTTCTTGAGAAGGTCCACGATTGTAAGTGGAAATGATCGGTCCAGGAGCCTACTGGAAAGTAGCAAAAGTCCCCGGGAATGCGTGGTAAGTCGCCACTCGAACTTGAAGTTGTCGTACCGTCGGACATGAGGTTACCTCCAGCAATACACAACTCTCGGATATTGCCAATGCTAAGTAACGCAGTACTACGTCTCGAACTGGGATTACTATCCATACGTAATTATCGGCTAGAGACAGTGCACAACTGGTGGCCTAGGCAAGGCGAGGCACGAGCCGCGCATAGGATTTAGTCTATGCGTGATCAATGATCATGAGAAGCGAAGTGACGCGCATCTTTCTTGCTCTTGTCCACTTCGCTGTCCCGACTCGCTGAGGCCCTCGCAGTTCTGTTCACTAGCTTAGTCGTTCTTTTCGCTCCCACCCGCCACTCCCCTCACAGCCCCCGTTCAAATCTCTCGCCTATAGTTTTGTCCGTGGTTGTTTCGCTCGACTCCCGTCGAGGCGTAAGCATCGCTGTTCGGTGGCCCATCCCACCCCACAGCTCGCTTCACCCGACAGATCGGGCACAGTCCCTGGCCGGAAACATGCGGTTTCGCACACCCCCGGGCCGTCGTATTCATACCACATCCGATTCATTCATGTACCTTATATGCTCATACTAATACATTCTTTCCCCCTCACTTAGCAAAATAAGCTCGACACGCACAGATGCACATTCAAGTTGTTCGGGCGATGTAGTAGTATGTACAGCAAATTTCCCGGAGCCGATAACCACCAGACGCTAATAGCGACCACACCTATCAGTAAACCTCGAGGCTGCGCAAGGTTGCGGATTCATGGAGAATGAGTTGCGTTGTCCCGCTAATCATGCGTGCAGTGTAAAACACCTCAGGGAATCAGACTATAGATATTCTACCTTGGCCTCCGAGTCCTTGGCAGCTCCCTGTCCCTTCGGCTTCGGGGTGGGGCGCTTGAGCGCTCCAGTTCAATGGCCTAAAGTTACGGCTGCTCCGATAGTGCATTGACTGCGAGTCCATGGCACTCGTACAAAGATTGTGGTACTATATACGTTACCTACCCATGAAATAATCCTGCAGTACAATTCAACAGAACGAATCATGACGCGAATGCATGATGATTCGTCAGCCTGTACGTTTCAACTACGAAAACGGACACAATAAACATCAACTGTGATATGTATATTTGGTACCGACTCACGAATTTCCTGATGATGCGAGGTGGACGCATCATACTCTTGAGCCAAGGCAACTTCAAATCTTGCATTTGACGCAACTTATCGTCTACCTGTTCCCGCAGCGCAAGGTACTCATCCTGAAGTTCTGCCAGTGCCTTCGGATCCGAAGCTACCGCCTTCCTTTCCTTGGTGATCTTCTGTAGAAGCTCCGATTGCTTCTCGACCAGCTCCTCGAGCTGAGAAAATAGTTGTTGCCCAGCAGCCGTCTCTTTGAGTTTCTTTCTCTCCTTGCCCATTTCTTGTTGAAGTTGCAGGACCCTGTGTTCGTCATCCTTCAGAACGATCTCTTGAATAAGGATCTTCAAATCGTCGCTACTCCTGCATTCATACGTCTGGGCTCCCTGTACGAGCATCGCGTTCCAGTACTCTGTCTTAAGCTCTTCCAACCTCCTCTTGCCGACATCTGGGGTAACCTCATCCCACATCGTCGTAGTGAAGAATACTTTGTCTAGGGCGTCCTTTCCGCACAGTTCTCGAAATATTCGGAGATTTTTCAGGGGTGTACCGGCCATGCGGTTATCCGTTATACGGTGAAGATACAGAATCCCGGAAAGCAGTTTGTTTTTGTCGTAACTGCAATGAGAACAGGAGTGAGAAACATTCACTGGTAAGGGATCACACATTACCTCGAGTTGAGCCACTTGGAAATCATGGTCAAGATGTCGAAATCGGATTTATACGTGTCATCAAATCCCGGCGTATCCACCAAGACCAGGAATCGCCCACTCTCCTTATCCCAAAATTTAATAGCGTGGACTTCGCTTGTGAATGATTTCAATGAATGGCCGATGACTTTTTTGTCAATTCCACTGGCGGAGCTTATCAACTGTGAGCATGTAAGTAAACGACGTCCACTATACGTTGTCCATCTCACCGTGCTCTTTCCAGCACCTGTTGGACCCATGACACTAGGTAGAATTAGGTTAGACATTTCGACGATTGAGACTATTTACTTACGCTATCACGACATCGCCATCTTCTAGTTGCTCTATACTCACCTCCTCAGCAAGTTCTTCTGTTTCCTGAGGGGGTCCTTGATCCTGCCCTCCGTGGTCCGCGTCTTCATTGGCCTGAGACTCTGGTACAGACACCATGGCCTGGGAAGGCTTATTATGTTCGTTGCGAGGGTCTCTCACGGTGCCCGAAAAAGTACCCTGATTCTCTCTCTTTCCAAGATTCGTTGGATCCACGACACTTGACACACCATTTCGTCGTGTAAGATGAGAACCTTTGCCTTGGCCCAGCTTTTCTGTGCTTACCCCATCTGGAGGTTCTGTTGCTTCCTGATGAGGTGGCTGACCTGTCCCTGCCTGGCCCACGCCAGCATGGTATCGTCCCCCAGTATCGGACGAAAAGTCTACCCAACCCTCTTCAAAAAACTCTGTGTTTATCTGAGAACGGTGCGTTGCGTCATCCTGGTCCGGGTCCACAGGGGTTTTCTGGGTCGAAAGGTTCTGCGTTGCAGGATGTGACTGGACCACCAGAGGATCCTGCTTCGTAGGGGGCATCGGGGGTTTCTGACGCGCATCGTTCCCCTTCACAGAGGAGCTCTTGGCCTGTGTTGCGTAGGTGTTACGAGGCGGAGTGAGACGCAGTGTATGTCTGAGGCGTATAATGTGTCACCTGCGGAGGTTCCTCGGCCCCTTGAACAACTCCTCCATTCGTCCCCCTCCGTTGCTTGGCCTTCCCCGACTTGTCTTCAGACCCGTGTTTCCCGTTCGTCGAGGACTCCTGGTGCCCAGAATGAGATCCTTGAGTGGTTTGTTGTTCAGGTTCAGGGGAAGAGCACTGCGGCATAGTGGGGGCTCCAACTAAATCAGTGGGCTTTTCGCCTGCCGAATACCGATTCTCTTTATTTGTAGAAAGCGGAGCTGGTTGTTGTTGCTGGGCCTCAGTTGGTGGTTGAGAAGGGGTCCTGGTCGCCTTTGAGTCGGCCCTCTTTCCCCACGAGAAAAACTGTCATAGAGGATGAATTTAATACACCGACGAGATAAGTGAACAGAAACGCTACCGAAACCATATTCTTATACGCTGTGATCCCCGGGCTTGCACTTGGTGGTTAAAGGTGTTTCCTCTGAGTGTTATGACGAAATAGAGACGGGAGCAAGAGGAGAGGGGAATTCTAGGGCAGAGATCGAGTCGACCGAGGGATCTGGTGCAATGGGAGACGGTGACGAGGTGGCCACACCGCCCTGCACGCCGCGTGGGCTGGTACTATCTGGAACACGGCAGCAAGGCATTGAACGTGTCCGACAGAAAACTCCGAAATGCGCGTTAAGTTGCATCAATGCAGACGCGAGGCAACTTCACTGATCGAATTTGTAATTTTGTATTGACTAAATACGGCCGCCTGGCCTTGCTCACTGCATTTTTACAGGATGCGATTATAATATTCAGCTCAATGCTTTTGATCGGTGTTCACCAAAAAATACGATTACTGCGAGGTACGACCATTGCGATCAGGATTTCGCTGAGATAGTCTGACCCAAGCAACATGGACAGTTGGCACTAAGTCACCTCATTTCATCTCCTCGCAAACTTGTACCCCCATTCCCGCTAGCCTCAAGCCGTCGCATCGTTGGACCAGATAATATATTTGCGACGAATCTCGCTAGCATCCAGGAAGTATGGGGATTAAGGACTGGTTCAAGGGGATACGCTCAACCTTCCAGTTGAACGACGACGACGTAGTGGTATTGTATGTCTTCTGGACGATGGTTTCCGCGTCGAGATCGCACTGACTCGCAAACCAGCTTGGTGGGCCCTTCGGGAAGTGGGAAGAGTTCGGTATGGCCATTTTCTCTGCATAGCAGTCGAGATTCAACGCCTTCGCAGTTCCTGAACCACGTGACGAACTTGAAGAGCGGGATTGTTGTTGTTGGTTCAAGCCTTCGACCCTCCACATCGACCCCACAAGCAATCAGATGCGAGCTCACCGAAGAGGCGAAGTCTGAGTTGAAAGTCTCTTCACAAAAGAACATCGTATTCGTAGACACGCCTTCCTTTCATACCAACCGAAACGATGGAGCAGACAAGGAGATGGGCATCTGGTTGAACAAAGTAAAGTAAGGTTTCCTCAGCATAGTGGATGCGGCGAAACTCATAGCCCATCTGTCCAGATTCAAATCCACTCGTATCGGAATCATCTACATGCATAGAGTTGAAATCGACCCGGTCTGCGAACCCATTCAGCCGCATCTGAGTACCTTCGTCGGTACACTTCCGCAGAGCGTTGTCTCTCATGCTCTCCCTGAGAGACTGCATGCCGTCTTCAGCTATCAGGACATAATTACGGAAGACAAAATGGACTGTCACCGTAGGGGGCTCCTGGCGCAGTTGGATGCCCTCCGCACCAGCGTGATTCACGGAAAAGTGTTAAGATGGAAAGCCTCCCTCAATCCCGAATTTTTCCAACAGGGCAATTCGGAAATAGCTTGGAAGGCTGTAGTAGCACTTTTTTCTCCAGCACGCTGATCGCGATGACGAGATTGTATGTACTCTCAATCAACCTTTTCTCGAAACATCAAGACCACACCCCGGTTGCATGCTCATAGATGATATCTAGTAGCAGGAGTGGCAATTCAGAAACTCAGGGAACTTAAATGCAACCTTGAGGCAGTTGTACGTACCGTACCGTGATCAAAAGCGTCAAGAGACCGGTCACTTGCACGGTTACCAGCCTTGAGGCAAGGATGATGATAGATATATCATATCTCAGTAGGCCTACCTGTCAAAATTCTGCTTTAAACCTACCACCGCGTGGGCTGGTGCGGCATGTTTCCACAGGCATGAAACGTGTCCGACGACTCCAACTCATCGAAAACCTGCAATACAGACGCGGGGCAACGACTTGAGGATTGTGGGGCCATTTAGTCCTTTGCGTAGAGTCGTGGAAGTGCACTGGACGGGGAGGACACATCAAGTTTGGGCTGCGGTTCAACATTCATTTTCAGCCGCGGTGTCCGGGTGTCGCGATTCTTCATCGACTCAAATGATGACCCTGAGGATTCTGAATTTGTAGCTGCTCGAGGGCCCGGGGGGGCCGGAGCACTCAATTGATGGTAATCACTGCTGCCACCTAGTCTCCCGTAGGCAGACACTCAGGCAGGAAGACAGTCGTTCCTTCTATTAGGGTCTGCGATCGCTTTAGTGCCGACTCATTTGTTGAAAGGAAGGCCGGAGGCCGTCGCAGGAGATGTCACGGATAGTGCCGAATCTTCCAGCACCTCCAAACACTTGTCAATGAAAGCAGACTGCCACCGTGACCACGTGTGATCATAGATGACTCGATATAGCTCCACAGCGTGCATTGGTGGTCGAGGGGTGAACACTATATGATCTGAAACGGTGCCAATGGGAGAGAGCGGGCACAGTACGCACCTCAAGGCCTCACTGGTTAACAGTCGCATCATCATCGCTGCCGTGTACCCGACAACCTAGGCATCTTGAACTCCAAAACTCCAAAACCTCTGAAACCGCGTACTTGTCCAGTTCAAAATCTTTCACGGCAGACCACATCCTTGCTGGATCATCAAGAGAGAGATCACCGATGAAGAATCCGGTGACCCGTCTGATTACCCATTTTCGAAACATAGCCTGGCGAGGCTCTCCTGTGCATACCTTACAAATATCTGGGGATGATATTGTGGTGTTGTGAGTTCTTGAAGTGTTCGACATCGTGCCTCCTCCCTATGCCCTGACGACGAGTTTCCGAACAGCGTGGTAGGGCCTACGGGATCTGGGAAGAGTTGGGTAAGTGTCGCGTAAGTAATATCCGCCGGTCTTGTCTCAGCCACTCCAGTTCGCAAAGGAAGCGACGAAAAGTGATTTGGTCAAACCTAGCAGGACCTCCCACCCTTCAACTGATGAGGTCCAGGCTATTCGTTGTGAACTGACGGAGGAGGCCAAGAGGGAGCTGCTACAAGATGAAGGGGTAAAAAACATCGTATTCGTTGACACTCCTTCTTTCCTCACTGGATGCGATCACCCTGACGCACGAGAGGAGTTCAAGAAATGGCTGAAACAAATAAAGTAAGAGTTATTGTATCATTTCCTTGCTACCGTGCAAAGCCGATAGTCTAACAGATACGAACCCCAACCCAAACATGTTGGCGTGGTCTACATGCACCGACTGGAGACCGACCCAGTGCATGAACCTCTCTCAATACACCTTCAAGAGTTTTTTGCTATTCTTCGGATTGGTCGCCTCCCGCGGCCTGAGCGACTTTTGATTGTCAGAACCTACGACAAGACATCGAGCGTCGTTTCCTCGTCCAAGATCATGGAGCGCACAGACAAACTTGGTGCCCAGCTAAAAGAACTGAACTTGAAACCGAGTGAGAAGGCTTCAATGCGCGAAGGACTTTTCCAGGGAGAACCCGAAGAAGCATGGGGTGCCGTAGCAGAGCTCTTTATGTAAGTAAATACTCAATTGTGGTCTGTGCCCTGGATTGGAAGAAATCAAACGCAATAGATGGACGTTATGGAGACTCTCTGAACGCTCACCTTCTCTGCTTTCGCCCAGATGGCGTCCATCGGCGACCATAGCTAATACTCGCGCGCCAAATGCGTTTGAGTTTTCCAGGTAGTCACGTGTGTCATGATCAACGGAGCCCCCACAACAACCACCTCCGGCTTCCAAAAAAAAAAAAGAGAATCAGTGTCCGGCAGACGACAAGCCCCCGAGACAGTTCGAAGACCCCCGGTTGCCCCAAAACAATCTTCCACGACGCTGCGTTCTTCACCTCAGCCCAGCGGATATCCACAACAAAGGATGATGGTTCAGGCCTTCAGACATCTCATTACGAGCCCACAAGGTGTTTCTTGTGAACGAGGACCATGCACGTGAAGCTGACCACGAGCGACACACGGGGACTCGGATGAATGGAGGATCTGATGAGGGGGCCGACAAACCTCAGCGCTCAGCCACCGCCACATTATCCATGAGAGACCTCAGGAAGCAGAAAAACCTCATGCGATGGTAAGTATAGAGAACTGGAGCCAGACGATGTTAACTTGTGATAGCGTACGTGATATAGTCTCACCTTAACGAAACGTCTAACTCAATTCCATCCAACTCGCTCTTGCCCCAGTCTGAAAACGAACGCGCCAACACCGACTTGGTCGCCGAGTCAGAAGAGCAAGCAATGTACATTATTGAATGCATCGAGCGCGAGTGGCGAGGGTGCCGATTAACGAGAGGTTGCACTGATGGCAGAGACCGAAAAAGAGTGCGTGAAGGGGTCGAGAAGAGACTGGAGCAGCTGATATTCGTCATAGAGAGGATGCACCGCGGTGAACTTCCAGTCGCTGGTCGCGATGCTCTCATCCGTGCTACCCCTGGACGTGCATCTGGCAGCCACAACCACGCCCCTGACGCGATGCTTGGTTTGAACCCGGGCCCGACAGTAGCTATGGTCAGTGGCAGAGTGCAAAAGGGCGGAAAGACATTGTGTTCTTATGCCTGCTCGCTCATTATGCTCTCAGGCGCCCGTTCTGGCACAACAGCATGACGAACACGAGCATCATCTCAGGGAACCGAAACAAGGGGAAAAATAAACTGTGGCAAGGCATAAAAGGCCCGGTTAATCACGATTTGTCGATAATATGACAACTAGGCTGTCCTCGATTGATGCTAAACACAATGGAAATCCGAGTCATTCAATGCCTGCCCCTCACAGTGGGGGATGGATCATGAGTCACGCCATGTACAGGCGTGTTCTTTGCCTCAGGCTGCAACTCACCAACCCAGATCTGCCAATCGGCACTCAAAAAGTTCCGACATCTGCAGGGGGCTGCCCCTGGAGGACCCACTCCGGTGCTAAAACGTGTACTGAGAATTCACAATAGCGCCGTATATTGATTAGAGCCCAAGTTGGAACGTTCCAGTCTCGTGCATGCAGGGATAGTAACTGATTCCTGATATCTAATTAATGATCGTGATGCACAGCCTGAGAAGGAATCAACAAGCTGTGAACGGGTGGGGGCGGCCCGCGGAGGAACACATGCCCTGCTTCTCGGGCAGCTTGGAGCGTCTTGACATCATCTTCTCACTTCGTGTGGAGCTGCGGCGAGTAAGTTGGATTATGCACCCAGGGGCCGGGCCACTAACAAGTCATTCAGGTAGTGACTGAGTGAAGCTCTGAGAGCCCTGTGGCGACCTCGCATTCAGATCTTGACGTCGTCACGGTGATATTGTAATCTCCGTCCTTGACGATGAGAACAGCACAGCAGGGCCCGCAGGGCCGGGTATGTCCGAAGGCTCATTTTGATGGAAGTACTACTTTAATGCACCGGGAACTTTATAGGGAGAGTTGGAAGTCTGAGGGCCATGGAGCGCTGCGGAGGAGTTCGTAGGGATCGACTGAGATTTGATTTCAATTGTAGGTTAACGAATCGTTCGAGTAAATTATAGGGATTATAGATACTACGTGTATGTTATGGCGACCGGCACCTACAAGCCCAGAGACGGCTGTACCAGGCTACTACTACCAGCCCAGCCCATGGACTACAAGCGAATACAGGCACGATGGATCGAATCGGCGTGGTTGTCGAGTGTGGTCTGCTATCCCTTCATTCTTCTTCAGGAAGGGCGGATATCCCACAGTCACATTTATTCTGCAACAAAGGTAAGTGAACGTTCGGGTCACCCAGAGCAATGGGCGCACCAATGTTGAATTATCATGTAGTACATTCAGCTGGTTGTCGAGACATGTAATGGCATAAGTATTGTTGATCGAGAGCTTAAACTTGAAATTGATACGCGGTCAGCGAGAGTTGTGTATGCTTTTGAAGATAATCATACATTGGGCTTATCGTAGATCTCCTTGATCGAAGTGATACATGCCTTGATCACTCCGATATCCTCATCTTGCAGGAAGAACGGTGCAGCAGGATTTCGCCTCGTAATATTCATGACGAGGTTTTGGAGACCAATGAGGCTCCTGAAGTGATTTGAATCATATTAGCATTACTTTCGTGGTAGTCATTCGAGCTGACGTACTGTTGGAAAGAGACCAATGATTTTTTCATGTCTCTGGGTAGCTTAGATTGCGCTGCATATTGAACTATCCCTTGAAGCAGCCATCCAGAACCCTCCAACACATGACCGATTGCATGGTGCGTGCCGCCCCCGCCCATCCTCTGTAAGTCGTTCAGAATGGCGCTAAGGGTCGAAAATGGTGCACTGACCTCGATGTGCTGAGCAATGTGCAGGACAGTTGTGATCGATTTTCGGAGCGCAGTGTTAGATATAATGTCCGCAATCGGAATGACCTGCCTCAGCCCAGAGACCATCGTCTGGAGTGTGTTTCGGCGACCATTAGGATGGCAGCCCGAAGAAGTGCCCCAAGCCAAAGAGGGATTTCCAGAATCAGAAGAGAAAGTGCTTGACCTATCTGTCGAGTCCGAAACTGCAGACATAGAGTTTCTGGATGTAATCGACCTCTGACTGGAGTTCCTACCGAGCCGACTACCGAAGGTTTTTCTCCGACTATCTGTTCGACGAGCCCCGAAAGACAACTTTGCCCAGACTTTCTTAAAATCTTCTACAAGGGATCGGAGCAACGTGGTCGCCGCCGTGGTCTTTTGAAATGGCATATGGTGGTCGACCATTTCCTCTTGAATTTTCAGTGGCCTGAGCGTCGGGCGGGATGGTTTAAAGTCTAAGCGATCGATGATCTCCCAAGCTGACTTCGAGGTTCTGTGAAAACGACAGGTGCGCGAACCGAGGGACATCATATCCTGCCAGAAGTCGGATATCAGCTGCTTTTCCCTCGTTTCGCCAACCGACACGTCTTCAACCTCGTCCCACATTGTAGTAACAAGGAGAACATTCTTCATGTTTTCGGCGCCACACAAGTCCTTGAATACGGCTAAATTTCTCCTGGGCGTTCCTGCCATTCTATCGTCCGTGATACGGTGAAGATAAAGAAGACCAGAGAGCTTGATCTTGTTCTCGTAGCTGTGAGTGTGGAGTCAGATCAAATCTCGCTCGTAACTCTAGGAACCACTCACGTCTTCTTCATCCAGTCGGCTATGATCCTTAGAATCTGGGAGTCAGAAAGGTGTGTGTCGTCGAATCCAGGTGTGTCGACCAAGATAATATTCCGACGACCGTCAGGATGTCGACACCGAACAGGCTGTACTATCCGTGTCTTGGATCTCAAGCTGTTGCCTATCTCGGCTTCCCTCCCTCCAGCCACGTCGTTCACGAACTGTGAAACTATCAGTCTCATTGAAGGGTAGGATACCTCTTGAACTGACTCACTGAACTTTTGCCCACTCCCGTGGGTCCCATGACACTGATGGAATGGATCGTAAGCACAATAGAATAGGGCGTGAATTTGGAAACACATACGCGATTACAATGTCATCCTGGTTGATGGAGCCAGCGTGATGGTCGTCTGCCGACAGAGGGAAGGGGCTCCGGTCTGAAGCCATGTTCTAGTTTGAAGGGAGATGGGGAAACGGATATTTTGTGGGGAAGTCTACGGGACAAAGGGGGCGAACTGAACGAGAGTAATAACGGTCTGTTGGGCGACTACCCCTTACTAAGCGCTGAGATGCAGTCTGAGATCTCAAGGTTACGTACCAGCGCTTTGCGCTTCGCTATTCATGAGCAGCTTACGCCCAACGAAGTCGGCCGTTTAATATGCCGATTATCCCTTAACCAGGGACCGAAAGTTGCGCAGGAATAACACTATATCTGTTACGCGGTTGGTTAAATTGGAATACGAAGGATGTGACTGATGGCCTTAAGGAGGGTGAACCAGCGCGTCAACCCAGTCAAACTAAAGATATTCAGCCATTTCAGCATGAAAACCCGATATCCGGGTTCAAGTACTTCTGCTAGTCAAAGTGCAACCAATGATGCGTACAACACAAAGTTGTACTGTCACTCAGGCTGAGGCGTCATCTTGAATATGTATCTCCAATCGTCTTTTTAGCGCACTGCAGCCACCACGCACCCTAAAGCCAGATTTAGCCCTCCACCTTGCGCCGCCTGAGATTGTCCTCCTTATTGCGCCCCCACCCTATGACATAGATGGTATGATGTATCCGCTTCCATTGCAGAAGTTTCATTATCATTCACACGCGAAGATAGCATGTACCACCAACCTGATGGGCCATTGGAGCTGCGTTTGATCCAGGGTGCTCCCGTTGACGAAGGAACGACGTCATCGGAACGGGTTTGCTCTCCCAGAGAACTTCGCAGATAATGCGCGGCTCAGACCTGAAAACTATACCAATTCGGTGAGATTCTTCTGTGACGCACACCATTGATCACTACGCGAACCCTGTGAACCGATTCTAGCACTTCATAAGGTTGCATCATGGCTATGTACCTTCACCATGGAATGTGTTTGATCATTCGGCCAGGCTACTAGTATGTAATCAGGCAAACTGTGGAAGTGATGGAATGAACTGTGAACATCACAAGATTCTCGGTTCGGGCCCGATTCCACAGCGGACTTACCGAACAAGGCAGGTCAAAAACAAAACTTGTCGCAAACGAGGTAGAAGGCCAATAGAAGGCACCTCCGTGTAATGCGCGCTAATTTTCTCTAGAGCGGTGAGGTGGAGGGCGGCCACGACTCGAAGACGAGGCTGACCTCAGGTCGGCGCCAACTTCTTGAATTTCTTCGTCGCGTGCAGTGTGGCAGTAATAACGTGAGAAAGTTACCGTGTCTGTTTCCAGAACCGCAGCGGCCAAGTATCCATTTGTTCCTGATATCGATATCTATCAGCCGATAGATCAGTGGCATGAACACCATTCGGCTGCCGTGGGCCCGGATCTGCTGTGTGGTTTCCCAGCCGAAATCAATGAAAGTTGGCTCGAATGAATCAACTTCATTCAACCCCCTGCCCAGCACCTCGAGGCGTGCTCGGGGGTAGTACCACACGCTGAAGTTGCGCTGAAGAAATGATATCTCGTAAGCTCACACGTCTTAAGGGATACAACTTAGATCATGGATCCGCATGTTGTGAAGGATACTAGGGGGCCGAAAAAACGTGCGAGGATACCTAAATTGTGCCGCTTTGGAGAACCCGAAGACATCGTTCCACCCCGTCTAACCAGCAACGCAAACTGTCAATGGTTCTTTCAATGTTCAATATGGGCAAAAGTAACTTCAAGCCGGATCCGAACGACTTCATCATGGTGTGAGTAGTTGTAGTTCCGGCGATAACTACGCAACTGAAGCATATTCACGATAGTATCATGGGCCCAACAGGTGCTGGGAAGAGTAATGTGGGTGGTCCGTGGTTGTCTGGACGTCAAATCTTGATGCCAAAGATCGTCAGTTCATCAACCACCTCACCGGGAAGGTAGAGACGGGCAACGCGCGTAACCTAAAGTCCGACACCAGGGACGTCACCCCATACACTATCCATAGCAATGGCCTCCGTATTGTGTTGGTGGACACACCTGGATTCGACGACACATATCAATCAGATGCCGAGATTTTGAGGGTAATCGCCAACTGGCTCACCCAGAGGTACGTCGCGATCTACATTTTTGAGCTCCCACACCTTAGCGTATACGAAGGTATCCGAGTGGAGAGACGCTCAGAGCCGCTGGTATAGCCTATCTCCATCGAATTACCGACAAGCGCATGTCTGGTTCTGTTTACAAGAACCTTCAGATGTTTGGTCGACTCTGTGGCGACGTACCTTTACATAGAACTCGTCTTGTCACGACTATGTGGGACACGGCTAAGGACCAGAGTGCCGCGCAAAAAAGGGAGAAAGAGCTCAAATATGACTTCTGGAAACAACTCATAAGTGAAGGCGCGGAGGTCAAACGGTTTGATAATACACGTGCTTCTGCACAGGTCATCATCGACGAACTGCTAGCTCTCGGGCCAGACGGTGACAAGTTTCTTCTTCAGGAAGAAATGGTGGGACAAGGCAAACGTCTTAACGAGACGGAGGCAGGCAAGGTTCTATACTCCCGCTTCCAGAAACTCCTGGAAGACCAGAGGAAGACCCTCAAGGAGCTCGCGGACGAAGCAAGGGGTCAAAACGACCCAGCTCTGGCTAAGAGTCTGCAAGAAGAATACGAGAAAATTAACGAGCAGTTACAGAAGACATTCGAGGAGATGAAAGAGATGAAGATTCCCTTCCTTAGGTGGTTTTCCCTCTTGTTCAAAGGAAAATCTCGCGGGGTATGTTTGCTCATCCGGCTCACATCCATGGATTTATTATTGAATGTCGTTCGTTTTTATAGAAAGCTCTCAAGTTCGATTCACAATAGGAGGCTCAGTGGCCCATGTCCTGTGTACTTACTATTGGACTACGCCCTATGCCTTACTCATATATATACCACATCGTCGATCTTATTTTGTTTCAGATGGGGCTCGATTTTTGAGAGTGGAATTCACATTTTACTCCAGAGACATGAGCGACTTGTCTCGAGTCGCACATATCAGCGCGTTTATTCGATAGTTTTCGACGAGTCAATGATCGAGATACTCTTATTTTACTAGGTGCTAGTCGAACCAAAGAAGGCACTTGCCTTCGACTTCCACTCACCACGTTCATACTTGTGGCGATAAGATAATCTGTCCTTGGCTGACGCCCCTTAGGACCTTCAACACTCTAAGTTGACCCACAGACACCATAGTGGTACATGATATTCATGTGTGCACTAGCATTCTACCTGTTCGTCCGACGTAGTACTGACCTATGCTTCCTTCGAAAGCGTTATAGGACCTACGGGATCAGGGAAGACGAGCGTAAGCTGCGGACTTCTCCACTCATTCCCGTTTCCATAGGCTAATTCGACCCGTCAGTTCATAAATGCATTGATTCAAAATTCAGGAGACAGCAGTGGCTCGACCTCCTTGAAGGCTGATACGCGTACCGTCATTCCTTACGAAGTAGAGTGCGATGGTCGACGTCTGGTCTTTGTCGACACACCGGGGCTCGACAGCATCGATCTTCGCGATGATGTGATATTCTCGCTGATAGCGAAATGGATAGAAGATAGGTACGTTATCTTTCGTCATTTGAAAAACCACTCTCATGAATTTCGTGACCCGTGCCAAGATATGGACCCACTGGCAAGGTCGACTTGGGGATCCTATACCTTCAACCCACCACCGCCAATCGCGTGAAAGGGTCTCCGCATGCTGATATCGAAGCGCTCCGTAAGCAATGCAAAGGCGTGGTTGTGCGCGAAACATGTCTCGTGACTACGATGTGGAATGAGGTGCATGATCAAATGGAAGCGCTGGGACGAGAAGGCTTTCTCAAGAACGAATTTCGGAAGAAAAATCGCAGCGCGCTCGTTAAACGGTTTGACAACCAAAGGGATTCCGCATGGGATATAGCGCGGGAACTCGCCCGAGGTGAGTGCCGTCATTGAATCCCTCTCATTTACTTTCCCGTTCCATGATGCTCGCCGTGTCAAACATACTAACGATGCAACAGCTTCGAACATCGTTGATGAAAAACCGAACGAAATGATATTCGTGTATGTATCGCTGTAATCGCCCGATATCATGATGCTGACCAGAATCTGATGACAGGCTCATGGGACCGACGGGGTCGGGAAAGACCAAGGTGAGTCAGGAGGCTCTTATACAATTTTCTCGCTGAAAATTTTCAGTTGATCAATTCGCTTGGAGTGTCGCCAGACAGTGGTTCCAACTCCGAGTCAGCCTCCTTGCGAGGTGGCACCCGCAACATGACTCCTCACTCGGTAGAACGTGATGGTCGACGTCTAGTTTTTGTCGATACTCCTGGTCTCAATAACCTAAAGTATCCCGATGAGGTTGTATTCACGCTCATAGCCAAATGGATAGAAACGAGGTATGTTCCGTAAGAATCACTTGCCATGATCTGACATGTGCAAAGATATGGGTCCAAAGCCCAACTAGGAATAATTTACGTTCGGTCAATCACGGACAACCATATGCGAGTCTCTCCGCATTCACACATTGAAATGCTCCTCAGGCAATGCGAGAGCATGGTCATATGTCCAGTAGGCCTTATGACAACCATGTGGGATGAGGTCAACAATGCAGCAGAGGCAAAGGTTCGAGAGGGCATTTTGAGGAAAGAATTCCAAAAGAAACACAATCACGCACTTGTCAAGCGGTTTGACGTTGGGTGCCCTTCCACCTGGGAAACAGTAGATGAATTTATCCGAGGTGAGTCAATTTGACCAGGTAGCGTTCTGACTCTGGACAATGTGACATGATGAGATAGTTCATCTCGATGCTTCGAAACCCAGTGCCGATAAGCTAGGCGGTATGATCTTTGTGCATGTATCATTCATCCGATATCATAATCCAACAAACTGATCCGATGACAACAGGGTCATGGGACTTACGGGATCAGGAAAAACCAACGTAAGTTCTCAGTTCATTGACATTCATTTCTTATTCCGAGGAACGTCAGTTCATCCATTCCATTGGAACATCTGGGGACAGTGGTTCTGCGACCTTGAAACCGGGCACACAAGGAGTTGTCCCTCACATAGTGGGATATAATGGTCAAGATCTAGTCTTCGTTGACACCCCAGGTCTCGACAATATCAATATGCCTGATGAGACAGTATTCTCGCTTGTAGCGAAATGGCTCGAAGTCAAGTATGTGGTCAACTCACCATCCAGGAATCGTGGACACTAACATTCGGATGGTTGACCACCGCAAAGCTGTCGGTCTAATATTGAACTGGGGATAATCTTCCTCCACCGGATTACCGATAATCGCATCCAGTGTTCTCCGCAGAGACATATTGACAGGTTTCGGAGGCAGTGTCGTGATGCGGTTGTATATCAAATATGTGTGGTGACAACCATGTGGGACGAGGTAGACGATATGGCAGAGGCAGAGATGCGAGAGGAACTTCTCAAGGATGAATCCCGAAAGAGAGACGTTTGCGTGCTCTTCAAACGGTTTGACAACCAGCGCTCTTCTGCCCAGAAGATCGCAGGCGAGCTCGTAGGAGGTGATGCGCGGCGACTCCTAGAAGAACTCCGAGAGCGAGAAAGGCGTCCAATCGAACCCAATGCTAGAAAAGTATCGTATACGAAACTGCAACAGCTCTTTTCAGAGCGAAAAGAGGTGCTACAGCAGCTTTTGGACGAAGCAGCCTCGGAGAGAAACCAGACGCGTATGGAGGAGTTGCGTGCAGAGCTCGACGCATTGAACACCAGAATAGGATTGACATTTGAGGAGGTGCAAGATAGGGACACCTCACTAATGTCGTGTGTCCTTCAGTGGTTAACTCGCACAGTCGGCATAACGGCAAGTGTTCCTTTATATTATTCGACTACTGGTTTTCCTGAGACACGACTGTGTTCTTTCAGTATAACACTTGATCGCTTTTGAACCATACCTGTTTGCACTCTGGTATAATGGATTAATGTCCGCATATGTTGTCAAAAGAGGTGAACAGCATAACCAAAGATACGTGATGTGGTCGGGACAATCGAACTGTCCGTCCGCTTGCGTGGATCTTCTGTCGTCCGTCTTACCGTTAGATACAGGTAAGGAATGGCGGCTGTGTAAAGTTTCGACCGGGCGGAGGGTCTCATTGGAGTGCTTGATACCGCTACCTCGATGTGTGCTATGGAATATTTTTGCACTGCACCTATATATTCAGGATTAGATTCAAAATTATATATATATAAGAGGGGAACCCAGTGAACTCACGCGTGTCTAGACTCGAAAACGAGGATCAGGATAGTGGGTGAAAAGATAGAGAGTCTGAATTACTTACCTAGTACGCATGCGTCGACGTATCACGTATTTAATACGACCAGTAAAAGATTGAAGCAGCGCGAACTTAGGCCGGAAGTTCGGAACACTGGACGAACGGGTCACCAGGGCAAAGCATTTTGATATTGTCCTGTTCCTCTGGTCAAAGATATCAACAGGTCGAGGCTATGGCATCTAAATCTGGCCGGTTCCAGACTTCCAGGTTGTCCATTAGAGAGGTGCTCCGGGTAGGCCAATACGGAAGAGTTGCCCCAAACCATGTGGAACTTCCTTAGACTGTAGCCTGGGATTGACTATCTGCGGCACTTTTTGCAAGTAACTTGGTTTACTCCGAGAACTTCAAGTTGTGAACGTTTGAACACTGATCAACCACTTATGTAAGCAACGTTCCATATCGTTATGATGGCTGTCCTCCGAGTCCTTCTCGCTGCGAGCCGACCAAAAACTTCATCAATACTATCACTTACCAAGGACTGAGCTGCCCCACTAGTTGGCCGTCACAAAATGTCACATGAAGTAATACGTTGTCATACTGTACAATTTGTATCTCCGCTCACGACAGGGACACAAACGGAGTCGAACGAATCAACGTCCGTCGAGGCTAGAGCCATACTCCGCTGCGGCAGTACTCGGCATGGCCGTGACGGCCCATTGTCACATCATTTTTTCTATCTCAACGAGTATTGACTGGATTGATGCCATTCAACTTCGCGTGGCTTCAGAACGTGTCTTAGATGAGGCAGGATTGAGGGGAACAGTTGTTGTTAGAGAAGTAGTGGTCGTTTTCACAAACCGGCCAACTAGTGGGGCAGCTCAGTCCTTGGTAAGTGATAGTATTTGCTAAACCTATGCGGGCTGAGTGAATGACTCCAGGCCAACTCGTGTTCGCTCCTTACCTGATACTCTTTGATAAACATGCTGACGCAATATGGCGGCATGCTGTTCGTGCAACAATGTCAACGGTGGCGTTCAGTCGCTTTAGCTGGTATGTACTTAACATTTTTTTTTCCTCGCCGCGTGCACGACCAAGTTGGCGCACGTAGCTGCCGAGCGCCGCAAACTGCGATTGAACTTCGCTTCGCCCTTCGACCCTCTCAGCACTCCCTCCTCTTGAGTTCAGCCGACGACCATTACTCTCGTCCACTCTGGTACAATACCTATGGGGAAGAACTGTCTCAAAGGAAGACAAGATGACATTGTCATCCCGTGGGTATCGTTTGATACCATTCAAGTTATAGTACTGAAGCAGCTTTGTCAAATAGCGTTGTAGGACGACCGGGCAGCGGGAAGACCACTGTGAGCGAACTCAGACTATTTGTCTAGTTTTATGCTAATCATGGTCAGTTCATCCACCAACTTACTGGATTCTGCGATCAAGAGAAGCGGAATAGTAAGGCCAGCAGCATGGAGGTCGACACCAAGTGCATTACCCCACACATTATCACGCTCAAAAACCGTCGCCTGATCTTGGTCGACACGCCTCCCTCCGAATTTACTTCTACACAAGAAAAGGTGTTGAAAGATTTGTCTCATTGGGTGACAGCCTGGTGTGTTTTACTCTGGTCGTTTCTCGTTCCTATTTGACACACATTTAGCTATCCATGGACCGACTTTAGGCTTGCTGGAATAGTCTACCTTCACCAGATCTTGGACATGAATCCATCAAGAGCTCCCTCCTCCGAATCCAGTCTCAGGTGGTTCTGTCCCCGCCATACCAGTCTGAAGAAAACATTGCTGGTCACGAGCATGTCGGACTTGGTCCCCGCCGAGAAGAAATCATCGGCAGAGGAAAGGATGAGACTCCTCGAAGGTGTCTGGAAGAGACTGATCGCTGAAGGCGCGGTTGCTCGGCAGTTCTTGAACACAGAAGACTCGGCACTGGATATCGTCCGGCGACTGTTGTATCCCGAGCAGATTGAAAAGCGAGACCAGCGACACAGCCCAGGCGAAACCGAAGTGTCTGCAGGGTGTCTCAACCACCTTTTCCCCTTCCTCTGATTGGTGTAATTCTAGCTGAGTAGCGGCCCATCCCATCCAGTCCTGGAGAACAGCCTCGGGTAGATTGCTTGTAATCGAGCAGGACACTCGCATTTAGATGCTATCAGGTGTCTTTTCGTTATTCAAGCCGGCTTGTTACGGACCAATAGGTAATATGTGCCTAGTCGCTTACCCGTATGGAACATGGACTGTGTAGTTTTTTTCACTTGTTCCTTCTACTGGAGGTAGCACCGCCCGGCGCAAGTAGTTGACCTCGAACGATGCGCTTGGCGGCTTTTGTCAATGGCCTGCCGGCAATCAATCAAATCCGGGTACGCGTCGCTTTCCAAATTACTGTTCACATACGAACACCGTGTAACGGGGAGAAGTTCAATAGCGCCCGGCGCCCTGAGGAAATGTCAAATCCCCGCCTACGCGTACTAATAGTTCATCCCGATATTTAGGATAAACCTTGACGACCGAGACTTTGTCAAGTATGTGCAAACGGTCAGACCTGCTGGGCAACCCACCGATCGAGGGTGTAACTTTTTATTGTCCAGGGAAAGTTCAGCCTGAGGGGTTCAAAAGTTGGGGATTCAAAATGAGTATGGAGATCATTCCGATTCATTCGTGCCGTGCCGAGCGGCAAGTGCCTCCATAATTGAACATGGATAACAGCTAGATATTTACACTTACAGGACTACCACTGTTCGTAGAAGCGTACTCTAGCCTAGGGTGGCTTCTGTACATCAAAAACGACATTTTGTTGTGAGAAACTTGTGAACGTGCCAATATGTTTTCATGCGTCGGGGTACTTCATCCTTCCGCCACTCTCTAGAGCAGTGCGAGCGTCGATCACACGCACATCAGTAGAGTATGTGACCAACGCGCCAGCAGTCCTGCACCCCTCGAAAGTCGACTTCAAAGCATGCCGCCCATAAGCGTCGTTTCGAGCGATCTCTTTTCCGCAGGCCTGGCACTCCCACACCTCCCCTAGATGAACGCCGAGGACGTGCCTTGCGATCGACTCTTTTAGCATAGCCTTACCGCAGCGAGACCAACGACAATCCACTTCGAGCTTGTCTCCTCCCGGCTTGCCTCCGTGCCATTTTTGGATGTGCGTGTGGATGCAGGACTTGTCACCTGTGATCCAGAGGTTGCACGGGGCCTGATCTTCCTCCCAGCAGCATTTAAGAACACTGATTTTTCCACTGGGTTCGGTTGTACCATCAATGAGTTCTTCTTCGTCAATCCATAAGCCATTGTACTCGATCGCACGGGCGCCTCGTCTGCGGCGAGATGGAGCAATAGAATCATGGGGTAGAACAAGACGAAAAGGAGGGTCTGGTCCACTGTGCCCTGTTGAAGTCGCGGGAACGAGCTCTTGAGGCAAAGATGGAGTAAACAGCTGGTGTGAAGGGAGGTGGTAGCAAGTTGTATATGGCTCTGCGATATACTGATTGTTTTGTGTGCTTGGATAGCGTGTCGCGTGATGATATCCGAAACCGCGAGAGTTTTGCTCAAGGGGAGGGAGAAACGGCTGTTCGGTTGATGAGCGCAGGCACACGACCTCCAGAGGATCAAAGGCTCCGCGATCATCCCGATGGAAACCTGTTAAATCTAGGGCCTGGACAGAGTGGGAATCTGACGTCATGTTGCCAACGTCCATCCAATTGAGCGCAGAGGGCAGAGGCGGGGTAAACCAAGGTCCCACAGTCATCGGGATGTCGGTCGGTCTCCGTGGTGCAAAGTCATGCAGTGTGTGTCTGCCGAAAGATGGGATGAATTTCGAGAATTATACAATATCTCAGATGCCTACTGTTTGTCATGAATGGGTGTGGGCGTGGTATTAGAACTGGAAAAGGTGGAGAAAGTGGGTGAGCTTAGCCAGCATTATCAACTCGGAGTGTCTTACTACAGTTTGTTTGCGTTCCAGACATAGGGGGACGATGGGAAACCCCCTGGAGTCAAATGGGCTCCGGGCGGTAACTGATAGAAGCTATTGTGCAGGTAGAGGGAAGCGTAAGCACGTCAATGTACCGTGAGCGCATGGAGGACGCACTTCGTGGGTAGCATCGGAATGGCTGAAATATGAAAATCGTTTCGTGCCGCTTCCAAGAAGGTCATCATACGCAGAGCTGGGAAACAGATGGCTCACGTTGAAAGCCAGACACCTCCCCTTCAAAGGTCACGTCTTGGAGAGGACATGATGCAGTCAGAAAAAATGAGCGGGGGACACGAGAAGACATTGAACGGGGGGCCGTTTGACCTTCTTGCCTCGCAACGGCGAACTTGAAGGGAGAGCATGCTTTTAACTTTTTTTTTTCCTCCCGCCTGGAAAAGGCCACGTAGAATTGACGCAAGGAAGCAACAGTTTAAGGCAAAAAGCAATGATACACAGATCGATCGATCGATAGAGGTGATGGAATCAAATTGACTACTAAAACAAGTTTATGATCTTCCGAATTGAGCAACTTCAAGCTGTCGGCACCGGAACGGTGACTCAATAACATTGTTACATAGTTCCGCACCATTTCGATCTTCCCTCAATTATAATGTGACCAGAAACCATAACCTTGGATAATATATTGCTTGATTGTAATTGAGAGTATCAATATTCGTCAGACATCTGATCAAACGAACAGTGGAGCATGACGCACAAGAAAGCAGTAGCGTGTAGGCAAATAGATTGAGACTATTTCCATCGCATCTGATCCAATGGTACTGCCATTGGATATACTACGTCCCAGTTATGACTTCAGTGCCAAACAAACTTTGAAGGTTACCGTGACACTTGTGAACGATAGATCAACAAGAGCAGTCCCAAGCCACTGTAAACGGCTAACAAGGTTCATTCAATGACTAGTATTTTTACTCTTTTCGTACGAGAGGTGTGGCAAACAACGTAGACATTAGTATATGGATTAGATGTATGAGTGAGGCAGTATCCGGAGCTGCGAGGAGGAGCAGTCCAGTTCAGTACAGTACACGGAGGAACCATGCGCTCATCTATAATGCCGGACCCTTTGACGCCATATTCTGTCAATTTGTCCTCGGTACGCTACTAAGTACCAACCGACGCGCCTTGATCGCGAAGTCTACAACCTATCGGTTAGATCGAGAGAGTATGATGAATCAAATCAAATACCTTATCGCTCGCTCATGGTCCGGCCTCTTGTCATTGCAAGAAAAGACGATCGGAACTCTGCGAAGTTGTAAACTCTACTCGTTCTTTCCAGCAGGACGATCACTAAGCACCCCTCCAAGAGTCTAGTGACCCCCTTCAAAAATACCTAGCTTCAAACTGTCGAGCCTCAGGAGATCCGTGGCACGACCGTGATGTCCAATCTTCGTTGCATTGCCTTCCTGCCACCCACCCGTCACGACGCCACATTGTACCTCTTTTGCCATGATATTTTCTCAAGCTGCATCTGAGTCAGGCTGGGACGGTTGTTGCCTGCCATTCTGACTGCTATCAGATGGCAACATGATTGGTTGATGATAAGCCCGTCATCCTGTACTTGTCCCATTGTCGTGGGACGGCGGCCTTCGGGGCCCGTAATCTACAGCACGCGGGAAAGGTACGAATTTGTCATTAACATGAGGCGTGATGCACGGTGGATTGACCAGGATGAAACGCGACAGGACGGGACGTCTTGCTCTATGCAGACGTGGAAAGACAATAAGCATACTGAGTGACCGCGGACCCTGACTGACATTTACAGTAAGTTGAGTCATCCATGTTATACTTGCTGTGAGCTGCTGCCTTAACCTTTCCGCCTTCAATATGTCACATTGGCAGCTCTTTTGCAGTGCCAGTGGCATTCCGGGCTTGCTGTCGTGGCAGTGCAGTCGATTGGCCACTTGTTTCGGAAGTTGCCGTGGCTTGTGTGTTATTGTTGTTGTTGGCATCCGAAGTTAGTAACTGCAGCGTCGTGCCCGCCCTGGTCCCTGGTCCCTCGACTGTCGTACTACTATTTTCCCATTCAGCAGCTTCAACACCGAGCTTAGTTTTGCTCCATGCAGCAATCTGTGATGAGGTGACAGGTTTGTCCCTCAATGTTTCGCTCGCTTCCATTCAATCCATTCGTGCCAGGTCCTTAGGAGGCTCGATCATGATCGAGAATTGATCGATCGTATATCACTGATTTTACCTGTGATATTGCGTGACTGAAAATGACATGTTACCGTGGCATGAGCATTTTGATCGTGAGGCTTGATGCGATGCTCGGCAGTGAGGAACGTGTACGTATCATAATCTCAACGGCAACTACGATTCGAACGCTCAGAGTGCTTGATGCGGCTCGGGGATAATTTGGGGCTCGATGATGATCCTGTTAGGAGGCACCTACAAAGTTGCCTATCGCACCACTGGCAAACACCTTTTAACTTCTGCCAATGATTCAGGGTGACTTTCCATGTACAGTATGTAATACCCAACAAATTGGAGCGACAGCTGACTGCATGCTGTCAGGGTATTGCCCAGCCACGTACTGCGACTGGAGGGAACTTATTGTCTACTAAAGCCGAATGTGGCCGCTGCTGTATGGGAATAGTACACACAGTCCTCGTTCTGTTTAGGTCTCATTTGATGCTGCCAGTGTAGTTTGGAAGCCTGACGTACTACTAGTTACCTACGATGCCAGCCACAGGTTCATGTGCCAGTGGCTTGGGCCACTTCGCACGTATGGGGCCAACTTCGGTTCCATCCTGCATGGCCCGGATACAGCCGCTATACATCATTTAAGCCAATCGCCCGCTTTTCCTGGACTTGGCAAAGGTGCAAATTGCCCCATACTTTCTATGTGATTGGTGCGGAGGTCTTAGTCTTGTTTGCTTGATCGTTGTTGAAGCGCTGACACATCTATGTTGTACTCCTTGCAGCGGCCCAATTTTGGGATATACGCAATGTCGAATCAGCTGGCGCTCAGTTTCTAGTTCTCCAAATCCCCCAATTCTTGAAAGACTGGCATCAATATAGATAATCCATATGGTCTTGTCGACCTGAATACCAGACAACTTGAAGTATGTCGCTCAGAATTCTTCTCTCCACACGGCTCTAAGGAATACATAATTGTACCATCGTCTAGTTTACCAAAAGGACGTCTTTGGAAAGATGGATGTGAAAATGCGAAAGCACAAGTAATACAAGATGGATGACGGAAGGTTCGTCTTGTAACTTGTTTGCCACTCACATGCTTCATGATCGTTGCTGACGCACACCCATAGGTTGCACACCTTGCAGCAGCCCAGTTCTCGGGTGTTTGTAAGATATACACAATGTCAAATCAGTTGGCGCCAAGTTTTTGGTTCCTCAAATCCCCAGATGGTTTCTATAGTCTGTCGCCCTGAACACTAGACAACTTGAAGTATGTCGCTCAGAATTCTTCTCCGTATAGGCTCTAAGTAATATATAATCGTGTAACCGTCTAGTTTATCAAGAAAACGTCTTCGGACAAACGGATGTTAAAACGCGAAAGCACAGGCAAAACGAGATCGATGATAGACGATTCGGGAATATAGCAAAGCAAGTCCAGGATGTCCTACGCCTCGGGAGGCGTCATAGTATGCTTGTCTTTGATGTGCTCATTCAAGCTGTCCTGGCGTGAAAAAGACGTGCCAGCGGGACAATACTGGCAGGGGTACCGGACGGGGTAGTGGGTATCCACATGTCTAGGTATATTTCCGCGTTTCACCTGCTTGTTGCACACTGAACCCGTCTTCAGATTCAGCAACCGACAAGTGATCTTCTCCTTTGGCCCACCCGAAACCTGGTGTTCGACACCAAGGTGACGAAGGAGAGCTAATCTGGTAGGTGAGGAGTGGTTGCATTGGATATCCGAACCTTGATGACACCAGGAGCACAGATATGGGTGGCGGGCTGAGGATGTCGTTGGGACAGCCTGGGGAGCAGATTCGACTTCCGATGAGGGAAGCTGAGAACTATTGGGAAGCGAAGAGAAGGCCAGCGTCAGGCTTGTAGGGTCGTCGTTTGCACGACTTCCTTCTTCCAACTGATCAATGGACCCCATTAGAAGCCGGATGTCCGCATCCTGAAAGACGGGATGGTTAAAGAGCCAGCTCGATCTCCGCGTCATGAATACTAACCCTGTTTAACTCGGCCTGCATTATATTGACCAAGGTTTCGTCCACTGTCGATGCCCACCTGTGTAAGGTCTGAGCGTTAGCCAATTTGGCCATTGTGCCGGTATGTCGAAACAACTCACGAATTCACATCGAAGCTCACATGGTTGAGTAGTTCGCTATAATGAACTCATTATAATTTATTCCGCTGATGAACTGAGGACATACAATGTAGGCGGAAGATTACCATGATCGCCTGCTCTACGCGCACCTTCGGTGGTTAACTCCGGAGGGAACAACATATTTGACTTGCTGAGGGACTCAGGGCCCACAAGAAGGTCCGGAGAGAATGTGCCGTCCGTTTGTTTATTTTTCTGCTCCCGGAGGAACAGGAATTTGAACAGACATTTTTTACCGGTCACTGTGCTGCAGATATAACTATGCTATCCTGCCATTTGCGTGCCTTGGCAAGACGTTGGCATCTTCCTGTGGAATTTTCTCATGGATAGAACCAATGGCACGCACGAATTCCAGAACTCTAGCACTGCAAGTGAACCACGCAGAAGGAGGCTCTGCCCCCCGAACAACATGGCGCAGTTTTCTCTGTGGAACACCTCAAAGCACGCCACTACCTGACATGTCGGGCCTCCAATTGCCTTGGTAATACAGGGATTGCTGGTGAAGCGCCAACCAGGATGTGTCTAGTCATGTAACTCACTGTCGTATCAGGATTACTGCAGAAGCTGCACTCGATGAGGCGTGCGGGTGATTTTGTACTTTGACTAAACGACGACTTCACATCGTATGGATATCCAACTGACGCGTATGTATGTTGGCGGATTCTACCATGCACCGTGCCTCACTTTCCAACTGTGTTTTCTAGAATGGAAGATTCATATTGAGCCTTTTCCTGTGGATGCCCGACCCAACGCCGCCATCATTTCCACTCGAAAAAGGCAATATATTGGGTACACATCGCATCATCACAGGGACGTTCATCCGTTCCCTGTTATCGGGCGATGCGAAAGGAAGGTGGCTCTTGCTGAAGTAAGGCCCTTGCCATGGCAAACAATTGAACGGGGAAGAAAGAAAGGGAAAATACTGCGATTCCTGGTGCTATCCCGGGAGAGGTTGGTGGTGTGTCGAATCGTCGCCAACGGTGGCTAGATCCGAGTATAGAACTTTCGCTTTATTTTTCTTTGTTCGCTACGTTCCAACTTCCAACAGAATACGAGGCGCTGTAGGTTTGCCCGGATCCGCGTCACCTTGCCTGTCTAATACTCCTATCTGACAATCTTATGTCCGAGCTTAGTCCCCCGTTGCCTTTGCGCTCGGGGCGGAGGTGGAGGGAGACAAGAGGGAAATGCGAGCGGAAGGGTGGGACTCGTCGTCTGACACTCCGACCTTCCCTCTAGAAACTCTAACGTGACTGACCGGATTGGGGAGAGGATTGGAGGGCTTATCCCCAAACCCCAAACAAATCACCACGTCCCGAACATGGGGCTCACTGCCACGATTAGTCGCGAGCCCGCCAAGGGCCAAGGACCAAGGTGTTGGCGAGCGGATCACGCTGGCGTGGGCTTGCCATCTCGCCTCCACCAACGCCGCAGCCAGAATCTAACAGACTCCGAGCGTGCCAGTGTGTGCTCATCGTGGGAGCTTCCGACTGGCTCGTCTCGCCTTGTTCGGCGTGTCTCTGAGGACGCAGGAGACGGGTCGCGGTTCGCGGGCGTTCACGATGGTAATTATGTCGACCCCCCCCCTCGCGTTGAGCAGAAAAATCTGGTGGGCGGAGCGATGGCGAGAAATGTCTCAGAGGATCCGTTCGCGGGCAGGAAACGCAACTTCCACCGAGAACGCTTTCTCATACAGCAAGCAATAGTACATCCATCCTACTACGAGTACACAGTACGTGTGTTGAACACGAAGCAACGCAATGAGTGCAGTACAGCCTATGTACAATACCAGTGGTCTCCGAAATCACAAACAGACGAAACCTATTCTCCTTCGTGGTCTTTCAAGTGTCTGCGCAGTATGTCCGGGCGAGAGTAGGAATTGCCACACACTTCGCAGACAACTCTCAAGCCAAGGTGGGTAGAGATATGTCGTCGGTACCCATCCCTGCGGAGGTTGTTGCCGCAGAGATGGCCCTCGTTCGTCAACCAGAAACAATTCAACCTCAGGTTTGCGGGGCCTTGCACGCCGTGCCTGAGGCCCAGGTGGGCGAAGAGGTCGTCCAAGTTGGCGAAGCCTTCGCCGCATGGGGCGACGCCCACGAACCACATGCACTGAAACACATTCTCGTGCACTTCCGCGATCGTCCTACAAAACTGTGAGTTATATAAATAACAAAGATGCAAAGACCGTACCCGATACTGGAAGGGTTATTCATCTGATTCGCGTGATGTAGAAGGGCCTGTTCGTGCTGCCAACCCGCCCACTGGCAGTGAGTGAGCAGAAAAGAAAAGAATGAAATAAAAATGCTTGCCTCTGGACCCCAGTGGGTGTTGTATTCTTCGTTATTGGCAGAATGGCCTTGAGGTACTGCTACAGGATGATGTTGCGTCGATCTACAGAGGCGGTTAGATTTTGGCGGTAGGGGAGAGGGGGAGAGCTCACGGAGGGACAGGCGGAGGAGTTTGATAGGAGGGGTGGAGGTGGGTAGATTGAGCTGTGTTGAAATATGAGTCCATGGAAAGGAAAGAAAGAAGAACGAAAGCGGTGAGATGTCGTCCTTTTTAATCACATAAAGCCCTCCAAGGTTCTAGTTGGAAGGGCACGCGTGACATTCGGAATCCTTTATCGGAATCGGCCATGGCTGGCCAATCTCCGGCGACGAGTGGTAAATCGGCACAAAATAAGGCAAGTAAGTCCGGAAATGGGAGGTGCCCCCCCCTCCGAGTCAGGTAGTGGGGCAAAACCACACCCCGACCTGGGGTGAGCCCGCTCACTGAATGGATAGATCGGCGCAAACAGACGGCTACTGACTGAACCAAACCAAGTAGAGATCGTGAAAATGCTGTGTGCAGGCGGGCAGACAAGGCTTTGTCGACAACAGGATGCCCTATGCAGAGTAACCTACATGGGAGGGAAGAGAGCGGGTGGAAAGAAAATTTTCAGGTGTGCCTCTCGCACGGTCTGATATAGGATCGCTTCCAGCGCCAATCTTTCATTCAATTTCGGTTGTCTTGTATCTTTGCAGGTGAGCGCTCGATAGCCTGGTAAAATTTCGGGTCCGCTGCCGTTGCCCTATCGATACCTGGGATGATGTACTTCTTTCGCCTGCCTGCATTCCAGCATGCGAACATCTTCTGCTGCTGCTGGTAATTGAGTGTCAACTTCTTATCACTCACCTGGATGGAGTGATTTAATAGTGGTACGTGCAACATGCACCTCGCCAATCTGATAAATAAACGAATTCTAGGTATTGCTACTCCACGCTACCTCCGTGGGGTGCCCACCAAGATCACGGATCGTCTAGCAGAGCATCAGTATGTGAGATAGTTGCACTTCCTTGACATTGATCACACGATTTTGACTGAAAGTATGTGTCACAGAAAACACGCACCTGGAATAGTGGACCCTCCATAGCTAACCAGCGAGTAAGGAGACTCACCTACAATACATTGTGACCAAATATGTTGACTCGGCCCCTGCAGTGAAGTAAAATGCGCGCACCTTCTAATCATATTTCAGTACACCGAAGCCATTTATACCAACCGAGGGCAAATTCCTGGACGACCTACGGCCTGTATTACGAAGTGAACGGGTATCAATCACCTGCGGTCTCGCATGCCCATCAACAGTTGTCCATTGAGCCAGGCAAGTAGAATTTGCACGAGTGGCGTTAACAACTAAGAGGGTTATCCCGAAGCGTTACGCAGGCGAGTACAGATCTCTTCGCACTGCACACTGATGCATCCTTGTTTGCAAGCAGGAGCCTGTTTCGAGTCGCTGCGTATATGCTGGTGGATCGAGACGACCCGAGGTTTCATTGCGTCACGCAGCTTCCGCAGGTAAAAACGATATGTCGTGAGTCGAAAAGCAGCAAAATCACAAGAATGAGAGGTGTTGAAGGTGAAACCGCGGTGCTCGAAATTGTGGCGCATTCAAGTTGAAGCACAAAACAAATTCACAAGAAAGGCAATGCAATTGACCTTAACGTTCTAAGCTAGAATCTAGACCTGTCATGACACTAGGGTCCATCAAAAGTGTATGATGACACCGATCCCCACAGTAGATTACCGCAAGCCTGACTTGAAGCTTCAAACTGTTGTGCATGCAAATGCGCATGCGAAGCTCGAACTTGCCGAAGCAAAACCAAATATGACACGCAGTCGTTAGCCTCCTCGACACTCAGACAGGTAAGCTGAACGTTGTACAATTGCGGCGAGCAGAAATGAAGGACATATAGTATGACAAGTTGCTATGATGGCATGCGCGGCGAAGGAACTTGGACTCTATCGAGGAAGCTAGCGAGACAGCAGTAGATAAAAGCGGACACATAAATGGGAGGATGAGATCGACCCGAGTGTATCATGCAAAACAATAGTTACAGAACGGCGATTCGTCGGTGAAATAAATAACAAGGAAAGCTAATAAAGGAAAGGACTGATTGAGACTGTCATAATGTCATAAATATAGTATACCGTGTCGTTCCAGTCGACTTCAAGCACACGAAGAATAAAGCTCGTTTCCGGCAAACGCACGCTTGGGGGGCTTCTTGCGTTTCGACTTTAGATGGACTTCTCGAACATGCCTTACAATGCTTTGCCTCTTGACGGGCTTCTCGCATCCGCCCCAAAGGCAGAACGTGAGGCAGTCTTTGCGCATGCGCCGAATCCCGTGTTCCGCAAGATGTGTCGGAACACTTCGTTCGGTGATCGTTCGACCGCAAACTGACCCATCTTGCACTGCCCACTGGCATGTCGATTGATCATGCGACACCGGTCCGACGGGAACCAGAGGTTCAGCAGAGGAACTGACAAAAGCATCAAATGGAAGCTGAACCAAAATCTATCATCGAAGCATTCAATATGCACGAAGTCCAAATTCGGGCTTACAAGGTACGAGGATCGCGACCACAGCTCAGGATTGGATGGGTGAGCTCCTTGAGGCGTATTATGGGATGCCGGATATCCCATGAAGCTGTTGCCGGTGGGCGTGACGTTGTGAGGGAGCCCGTAGGGTAAGTTGAGCTGTTGGTAAGTTTGTGTCAAGGAAAGATCCAAAGGATTCACGGTCATCTGTGACGATGTTAACTAGCGTACTAGAGAAGAAAGCATGCACGCACACCCTGCAATGGCACATGACCTGAACTGGAGTCATGATGCAAATGGTTTGGATGTGACATGAAAAGATGTATGTAATGAAGAATGGGGTATTTGAGGCAAAGAGTGAAGACGTCACGGTGGGCGTAGGCTAGTGTGTGTATAATGAACAACGAGAGTATTAGGGGTTTATATGCAAGAATGTGTGGCGTCTGGATGCGTTGGCTGGAGTGTTCCGATTTCTCCCGAGGCGACCATTGATGCGCCCAAACCTGAGGCAAGTTGTGAGCAAGATCAAACAGAACAAAGTTACAGAAAGGTGGCGGCGGAGAATAGAAATATAAAACGCCAAGACTTACGGCCAGGTAGCCAATAGGTTGAACCATACTTACAGCGGTGTTGGTAATTATTCTGAAGTTTTTCAATCGGCCGAAGACAAACTCCAGGTTCCGCCACAGCATGGTGTTTAGGAGAGCATTCCCACACCAACATGAACTGCATTGGCAGCATCTTAGCTCCGCAACAAATTGGTTCCAGTACCCCGCCTGAGCTGCCCTTCCTGGATTCCGTGGCGGTGGAAAGGTCAGGCTATTAGTAGCGAATGGCATTAGCATCCCTGACCGGGCTTCATGATGTGGAACACACCATGATAAATGGCACGCACCCAGAAAACTGGTCAGTGGTAATCAGATGATCATAATGAGGGAAGCTTTCAACCTCTTAATAGTAGAATGAAATTCAGATCTGAACGTTGAACACTCGATCCTGAGGCCAAACCTTGAATGCGGGCTCCGAACCCACCTCCAAACCTGAAAATTTGAAGGAACTTGGCTTTGCGGGACCTTCCAATGGGTTGCGTACGTCAAGTTCATACTAGTAATGTCTGGTGTACCCTAGTGCACATTATCAACTTTGGTTAGTAATTCGACCAAATTCTTCAGTTGATATAACTTTACCACATACAGTATATACCCTTTTCACCTGTCTCTCCGAAAGCCAATTGCCATCCCGCCACCAAAATCCGGAGCAACTTGAATGGGAAGATCTGCGCTCCACAATCGCTCCACACCTAACGTCAGTTTACCGTCGATCAAGGATTCGCAGCCATCGCTCTATTTCCAGTGACTCTTCTAGATTTCGAATCCGCATATATGGTTTCTTGATGCGCCCATGCGGGAGCCCTTGGAAATTAGGAAGCTTCAAACAACTCCGTAATACTCCATCCAACTTGAAGAACCAGGTCGACAATTGTCTAGTCATTCCTTTATAGGATTTGGTTCACGGCCCTTCAAGATCTGGATATCGCGGTAAGCATTGGCACCCACGACGGTTTTTCGTCTTCATTGTTCAAGTTGTTAAAAATGCATGCACAGCTAGCGTCGGCCATCCAAAGAATGTGCGGAGTGTTTCAGCTCGTGTCGGGATATGAAAAGACACGTACACTCTTGCTTCCGCTTATCTGGCATAGGTCCCGAGTCGAGCAAGAGACCTGTCGAGCTGATCATTCGGTGGCATTAGAACCGACCAATATCATAGGGCTCGTTTTGTCTGACAGATCAACTTGAACGTGGAGTCAAGCTGTATCCCATAGTCTTGTTCTATCGCCAGACGGTAGCCGCAAGTAACACGCGTGCTCCACCACAACTCCAAGATAGGCTGAGCCTCAGGCTGCTTGACCGTCATCTGAGAGCCAGCTTGGGATCCCGAGACAAATGGCGAACATTCGGGCATCAATCAAAATACCCTGATGGCTCTGCCTCGATCCTCGTGGTCTACACGCGCCCCATGGGCCCACCACACGTATGGTAGGCACGTTGGGCCTGACATCATTAAAAATACCTAACATTTAATTTCGGTGCCGTAGTTTTTCATTCGCTACATAGCGTCGCCGAAGAAACACTTTTACAATCTTATTAAGTAACAGGATAACTTAGCGCCACACGGCCCACATCCCAGGACGCTCCGCCCGCAGTCATGAAATGAGTCGGGTCCGGTGCTGTGCTCAAAGCATGTTTCCACTTCCCCGTGCATCCTGGGATCGCTGTCGGAGCCACCGCAGTTGTGGAAACATGGACGATCGGGCTCGGAGAACAGGCTACTCATTAGCGAGGCAATGTTCAGACAGCGTCATCGCCATCGTTCACTAGCTCTCAGTCAACATAGCCTACGACGGGATTGCAATGTTGATTTTGACTGTCTACGTGAATATTGCTTGACACCTCGAGCTTCTGTGTGTTTGCCACTGGTATATATATTGTAAAAGAAAACACAAGGTATTTTTGGTAGGAGCACGCGAACTTTGGGTGACAAACATAAATAATCACGAGACATAAATATAACTGAGCGGGATCATCGAGTTAGATTATTTCCTACCCGCGTCCGCAAGAACCACTTCGCTCTCGATGGTTATACGTCCAGAAGCTTTCAGACGTTCGATCAATACATCTCCGAACGCAACCATGGGCGTGAGCACGCCGCCGCGCTTGGCAAATGATGGGAGATGTTCTGCCTCCAACACGAGGGACAAGGCACACTCCGCGATCATGACTGTTTAGCAAAGCATTGGTTAACTTCAAGTGTTCCGTGGCAGGTGAAATTGATTGCTTACTCGAAGATAGCAAGTATCCTGGTTCCCCCTTACCGCGGAATATCGTCCGAACGTTGGTCGACCGCCCCTGAGCATTAGGCAATGAAGTCGTTATATTTGTGATGTTGAGGGAGCCCGCCTCCAGTTGTCTGTAAACAAGCATTCGGCTACAGTCAGACCACAACATTACGTCCAATGATGGGCAGGCGTACTCATCAGTGGGACCATCACCCGACTGCGGCATGAGCCTACGGGCCAGTGACCGAGCCTGTGGTACAATAAAATCAGCCAGAAAAACCAACAAGGGCGACACCTACAGGCGGAAATAGCTTCATAGCCAGTGCCACAGTGAACAAAAACAGCACCACGAGAAGCGAGTGAAGTCGACTGGGAAGTGCCAGGAATTCTTCATACTTGAACTGCGGGCCATAGGACCTCTCTGTCCTATCCTCGTGTTCGCCAGATTGTGGGGAGGTGCTCAACACGAGATCGGGACTCCTCGTTGCAAGCTCGAACAAGCCCCAGGAGCGGTGCACGACTTGCAAATTCACGACCGCCATGAGATACAAGGCTCCTTGGACTGCTGGTTTCTCGAATGGAAGCGAGTAGAACATCTTGTGTCGAGGGCCCTTTACGCCTAGGACTTGTAGTGGGTCAGCGCATTAATATTGGCACGTCCCATCCGTCGAGCGCGGCAACATACTTGGGCTGAGCGCAAAGTCCTGCCTTGCTGCGTCGAGCTTGCGCTTCGGAACTTCCTCTAAGTGGGCGAGGATAGATGAAAATGTCCCACCCGATATCCCTATACCACGTAGTTCCCATGCTGAGGTGGATATATCCACTGTGGTTGATGGCCCCGCAAATGACTTGAGCGTTTTATTGCCCAAGTACGCGAGGATGTCAGAAGGGACGGAATCAAGTCCAGCACAGGGGACGATCACCGATCCCGAGCGGCTTGCGGAATAATCAAACCTACACATCACGTTAGGTATTGTGGGCGGACGGAGAGTGCATGGCAAACTCGCTCGAAAATGATATCCCTGACCCAAGGTGCCTCACCTGTGAGGTCGACGTAGTGCCTGCCGTGACGTACGCACGCCCTGACCACAGGTGTTCCCCAACGCCAATATGGACCGACGGCATTGATGATGACTCGGGCACGTTGAACGACTGCGTCGACGTCATTCGCGTTTACCACGTCCACGACAAATGTCGGAACCTGCACTAGATCGCCGCACTCGTGCAGCAGAGCCTTGAGCTTTGAATCTGACCGCGCAGCTAAGCCGAACGAGAACGCCGTCCGTTGCGGATGGTTCGCCAGGTAGCGGGCAATCAACCGACCAGTATAGCCTTCACGTCAATGCCTCAGTGAGCGTCAAAGCAGGTGCAAAACGAGGGAATTATGTTACCTGTCGCACCGAGGAGCAAGATATCGAGCATGGTGGTCGTCGAATGTTGAGAAGCTGGCAGCCTCGGCGACACCTCGAGTTCGGCGCCACGTAACGTGGCAGGCACGGCTTGAGATCCCACATCTGTCACAGGCACCTCGCGAAGTGCGCATGCAGCACTGATCACGACTTTCCATCCTGATCGTGTACGAAAGATAGGGAGTCGACGTTATACACTATGTACAAGGAAGAATGGTCTAGTGCAAAGGAAAAATGACATTATCCGTCAAACATGCTGCCGTCCATTCGGACGCCCATGTTCTGTTTCACATCCATTCCCAAACGCTTCATTCGTCCAATCTTCGAGTGGGTATATTTATCAAAGATGAAGGCGGACAACTTGACAAATTCTTACCTCGACCCTTTCGTTCTGTACTTTGCGTAATTCCAACAATTGTTCCCGAGACAAATAGGTCTCTTGATCAATGGTAGCCTTCTTGTGTCTCGTTGCGTGTGCTTTCATATCCGTGGTAGGATCATATCTATCTTCCGAGGGCGGGACGAACTCTCCTGATCTTAGAGAGGTCATCCGGCGTTCATACTCTTCCATGTGATAGTACTTTTCGTGGGGTAGAGTGGCTAGTAAACTCGTTGGAATTCCATCTCCAGAGGTAGCGGAGGATAGGACCACACCTGTATTGTAATCTTCCACAAACACAGCAAATTCCTTTCGCTCCTGGTCTTTGGATAACGCCTCTGGATTGAGTTTACGTTCTTCGAGGAGCCACGTTCTAAATTCTTGCGTTTTGTTATAGAAACTAATGAAGCTGCGTCAACTCGCGGATCCCATTTGGAAAAAAAAACCCTCACTCGGACTCGCTGATAATTCCGTATTTCCCCCAGTGGGCACTCGAACTCATAGTCCCTTGTTTTTTCTTCTGCAGGACCACTTAGCACCGATAAACGAGCTTGGGGCAAGGATGTCCCACCTTTTTCTCTTTCTTCTCTTTCCGTTTGCGCTCCTTTTCTTCACGTGTGCGGTGTTTTTTCTTTTTGTGTCGTTTGCGATCAGACCCTGAGTCTGAATCCGAAGGGCTGGTGGCAGGCGATCGGGATCTTTTCCGCTTGTCTTTATTGCTCCTGTGATTGTGTCTTTCTCTCGAGCGGGAGCGAGAGGATGATCTTAGTCGTCTTCCGGCGGGTCCGCGGGAAGTTGATCGAGACCTCGACCGTCTCCTAGGAGAAAGGCTGCGCGAGTGAGAAAGATGCCTCCTGGGCCGCGTTGGTTGGTCCTTATCGTCCAGTTCCACACGTCTGGAGCCTTCAGGTCTGTGTGGCCGTCGGTCGCGTGGCTCGTGCCTATCTCCGCTGTGAACCCAGGAATGGTCACGGTCCCTCGACCGACTGCGAGTTCTGCCACGGTGATGAATGGAGGACATTGAGGGTCCAGATGAGTCTGTTGTCAGAGAAGAAAGTCTTAGATGGGCGGACTGGTGATACTGAACAAGTTATCTCCAGCACTCCCACGGTGCCACCAGGCGTTGTTTGGATCGGAAGCCTTTGGTAAACAACTTAACTCACTTCATTTCCACTGATCCACTCGACGCCGAATAGCCGATAGGTCGACGATGCGCCCCCTCCGCTTCACCAACTATATTTGATGAATGTCCAATATCCGCACCGTAGCAGACGCCTTGTGTTACTCGCGGTATGATGTATTCCCACGAGGTTTGCGGATTATCATGAACGCTCTCGCAGCCGGCCACAAGTTTTCCTCGAAGTTGCAGCAACCGCTGTCCACGCTCCATCAATTCGGCAGGCCCACAACCACCGCTAACGGCACTAGTAAGCATCACTCAGCATAGGGGTTTTTCTGGCATAGTCGAATAACTTTTTGTAAATCAGTCGTGCCAGTAGTCTAGAATCAGGGCACACCTACTTTTTCTAGCAACTTTGTGACTATCAGTATAACACGGTCCAAGCTGATCAGGATGAAACTCCAGGAAAATACCATCTTGCATCAAGTTTTACCAGTTATCTCCGTTTTTAGTCACAATTTTCAGTTCGGCGTCATGGCAATGCTTCACCCTTGGCCTCATTCGCCAGGCATTGTCTAAAACCCACCTCATGGCGTGTATGTCGCCTGGCATGCATGCTTCAAAAGTCGAAATTTGCCCCGAACTGCACTGCTGCTCTATTCAAGTTGCGCCGTGACACGCGTCCGATACTCTCCGCGATTATTGGTAATATGTAATACGACCCCGTGGTATGAGGGTGCCGGTGAGCCATCATCGCGGCGGAAGTCGTGCACCAGGCGGTCGCGATCAATGAATCTGCCGCCCCCTCCGCCAGGGCGGTGAAGCCGCGTATCGCACCACCACCAGTCCTGGTCGTCATCGCCATTTCATCGAGCGGTGTACTGGTAAATGAACCACTATGTCATTCCTCACAGCAGAGAGCGGGGACGCCGATGTTTTATAACCCCAGATGATGTTGTTTCATATTTTCCCATTAAAGAAGCACCCAGCCAGATCAACATTCTTCCAGCATGGATTCCTACTATTTGCATTCTCTCCCTAGCTCCCAAGCTTCTGAAGACGCGTGTACCCAGGCTGCTCAGAGGTCAGCCCTGTCGTTTTTGATGCGGTGGCAGCTTCCTTACTGCCTGCTCGTTTTAGCATGGAGCAGCACTCTAGACTCTATTCTCTTCAAGGGGACACGTCGCAGCATCTGCTGTTCGGGCAACAGTATCTGCTGCCTATCCACGGTGGTCATGGCTCTTTCCCTACACATCAGATGCCCCGGCCAAATTCTGGACCATCATTCTCTCCACCTGCGGAAAGCAGGTTCAGCAGGGCTACTTCGTCCATATCTAATCACGGCTACTACCATGCCGATCGCGCATTCGTCCCACACCAAGGATGGGCTCAACAACCTTACCCAGCTATTTCAGCTCCTATGTCAGCGTCGGGCGCAGTCATGCAATGGCCATACGATGCTGTAATTAGTAATTGCGCATCTGCTCGCCGCCAAAATCCGAGCCAATCATCTCCCGCAGCAAATAAATTTGCTGCAGATCCGCCCTTTGACCCAGCCTTGCAGGTTAACGTCCCGGTTCCAAATCCCAATGAAAATATTCCATCATCGGCGGGCAGTTTTACTCGCCGCCAAAATCCGAGCCAATCATCTCCCGCAACAAATCGGTTTGTTGCGGATCCGCCCTTTGCCCCAGCCTTGCAGGTCGACGTTCCGGTTCCCAACACAAATGAAAATATCCCATCATCGATGGGCAGTTTCCCGATCCCTGGCCAGACATTACCACCGACGCACCGACGGCCGGTATCGCCGCCATTTCCCCCAATCGATCCACAAGACATCGAATATGCACAGTATCGCTATGGGAAGAAACGATCCTTCTATCTATGCCGCTTTGATCTCTCCGGCAGCCCATGCAATAGATGGATCGTCGGCGACAGAACTCGAGTGCTAAGGCACCTTCGGAGTCACCACCATCTTCAAACGGGTCCCGCCGCTCCCGCGGTTTGCCGCTGGGAAAAGTGCACGCACTCTCGGCCGATGAAGCACGAGAACCTCTCCCGTCATGTTGTCATGCATCTAGGCGTGAAATGGAAATGTCCTCATTGCAGTCGTTTATTTTCGCGTGACGATGCTGTGCATCGACACATGGAACGCATGGCTCCAGGGATGGAAGTCAGTGAAGCCGAAGTAATGCCAGGTCGCGATGCACGCGCCATAACTGATTCGCAATTCAAGAAGGCTCGCACTGCTTAGACTGTGCTCGGCGTGGATGGTCTTTCTCGTGGATACCCTTGGAAGGTGGTGTTTCAGATCTTCTACATGTATCTTATTATAGTACCATGGTCTCCTCACATTTGATACGTTTTTGGTGATTGTAGCCGTTCAGTCTTTTTAGTTATCGTTGTATATAGGGCTCGTGTTAACAATGTGTGTTACGGAATCCCGGATTGCATTTCCGGCGTTGTTTGAATCAAGGGCCCCAGCCAAACACACCTGTAAAGGGAACATTTTCTCATATGCCAATGTCGAAAATTCAGCACCAAACGTAGTGTATGACATACATCCCAAACACTTTGGTCGCTCCGTGTCTGAAAATTGTGCTAAAGGGTCACTAGCTCGATGTCCACGTCCCGGAGAAACGTCTCTACCTCAACTAAGCGCCCTGCATCAATCCACATGACCTCCTCTTATAATTCCGCACCCACGAGCAATATCGACTTGTCAACGGTTCCAGGACCTTCACAAAGCTCCACATCAGGCCACTATTCCATGTCTTCTGCAGGTTACCCACCGCCAGATCGTCACCGACCGCCTTCTCCGCCGGCTTCGAGCTACTTTGCCTCTTTCGCAGACTCCCAGTTTGCAGAACCGCAGCCTACGCCAGACGCGACAAGTCACTTTGCATACAGCACTACTCTCAGACGACACCATGCCGAGCCGAGGGGCCTTATTCCGCAGAAAGTTGGCGCGGAGGGTTTACTCCAGAAAGTCTTTGTGGTAGTGACGGGCAAACACCCCAGGGACGCCGAAGCCGGCTATCCGCTGGTGAACGACCATTCGACCCCACCTCCAAGGACGAACCGGGAGGAGAGACGAGATACACCCTCTGCACGGTTTGCTCACTGTAGCGTTGAGGTACGACATTTTCTTGTTCGCCTTTGCGTTTTCACGTCGGGCGACGTGGCTGGTGCTTGTTCGTTGCTCCTCCGCAGGGCAGAAATTCCATGTGGAAACATTTGCACAGCCACACTTTAGCCAGATTCGGAGTACCCCTGTTCTGACAAAATTGACGCTTTGCAGGACACCGTTGCACATTTTCAATCATCTGTATCGGCCGGCCTGTCTGCGAGTGTCGTTCCATCACTCCAGAATGTACACGGATACAACGAGTTCTCCGTCTCGACTCCCGATCCTGTCCTTCTCAAGTTTGCGAAAACTATCTATGAAAGCCCGCTCATATTGCTCCTTTGTGGAAGCGCAGTAATTAGCGCGATTATGGGAAACATAGATGACGCCATAAGCATAACAGTTGCTGTCGCTATCGTTCTCACAGGTGACCCCATTCAATTCATCTTGGGCCTTCTTTGACGCAACCCCATTAGTTGGTTTCATTCAAGAGCAGCGATCGGAGAAAAGCCTCGAAGCACTAAATAAACTAGTTCCACATCACTGCCACGTCATTCGGTATGAATTATCTCCGAACTCGTGATCCGTTTAAATGACTTGTTATTGCCGACAGCGATGAACGGAAAATACATATTCTCGCAAATGAACTGGTTCCAGGAGATCTTGTGTCGTTATCGACAGGTGATCGGGTCCCTGCGGACATTCGCATTGTTTCCTCTGTTGACCTGGAGATCGATGAGAGTAGTCTAACAGGCGAAACCCACGCGCGCCAAAAGGACCACAAAACATGCGAGTTGGAAAAGAGTGGGAACGCTGCGTTTGAAAAGGACTCCGGACTAGGGGAAGTGACTGCGCTTGCAGAACGATCTTGTATCGCTTATATGGGCACATTGGTGAGGAATGGTAAGCAGGCTCGCAAGCTACGGTTCTGTTTGACTAAGTAAGACCTCTAAAAGGACATGGGACCGGGATCATTATTGCCACCGGTGCGCAGACGGAGTTTGGTGTCATTTTCTCTATGATGCAGGACGTACGTACCTTGAATGCTGTTACCTACCCATGTGTTGATCAAAATATGCTCTATCACAGGTTGAAGAGAAGCGGACACCCCTTCAGCTAAGCATGGATGAGCTTGCCCAGAAACTCTCGTTTTTGTCTTTCGGTGTAATCGGAATTATCTGTCTAATCGGAATGTGGCAACAACGTCCATGGCTAGCCATGTTTACTATCGGAGGTGTGTACAGACAATTTTGAGTTGATTCCTGCTCAATATCTTCGGACCCAGTCTCCCTTGCAGTCGCTGCTATACCCGAAGGATTGCCAATCGTAACAACCGTTACCCTTGCCCTTGGAGTCATGCGCATGTCAAAGCGCAAAGCCATTGTAAAAAAGTTGCACTCTGTAGAATCGCTGGGATCTGTTTCTGTTATATGTTCTGACAAGACTGGAAAGTGTTTCAGATCGTGATGATGTTGCACTACAGCTGACTTGAAGTGCAGGCACATTGACAAAGAACGAGCAGACAGTCACAAAGATTTATGTGGTTGATGAAACCCTCCATGTTGAAACCCTTCAATCGTCGGTTTCACCCTCACCGGCGGTTCGCAAGACCCTCGAGATTGGCTCCCTATGTAACAACGCCGTGTTGTCGCAAAGCGAAGATGGAGTTTACGTCGGCCAGTCCACTGATGTGGCCCTGCTCAACATCCTCCCAGTATTCGGTCTACAGGACCAACGCAGTGTACGTCGAGTGGATTTAATTATTGATAGCGACTAAGCTGCTTGCAGGTATTCAGCCGACTCTCTGAACAAGCTTTCAATTCGGATCGAAAGTACATGGCTATCAGTGGTGTACACACTTACTCCACCACTTTCTACAACGGGTCACCACGCGAGATATACTATATCAAGGGCGCAATTGAGACGGTAATCGACCGATGCAAATTTTACTATGTGTCGGACAACTCCACCCCCTCTCTTGATTCCAACACTCGGAGCGTCATCCTCTCGAACGCTCAGGCGGCAGCATCAAAGGGCCTTCGAATCTTGGCAATGGCATACGGCTATGGTTCTATCGACTCCCCAGAACCAGATGTAGCTTCCTCCCAAAGGTCTCAGAGCGCATCACGGACGAGACCATCTTCGCCAGAGGTCGAGAAGAACAACCTCGTTTTCGTCGGTTTCCAAGCAATGCTGGATCCGCCGAGAAAGGGCGTCGCGGATGCTATCGGGCTGCTTCAGTCGGGCGGCATACAAGTTGTGATGATTACCGGCGATGCGGAGCCCACTGCACTCGCGATCGCACAGAAGCTCGGTCTTCGCGTCGGGCAGCGTGTGCACGGAAACTCCACTAGCCAGTACTGCATGACCGGCAAGGAGATCGATCAGCTGACCAAGGCCCAACTCGTCGAACGTGTGGGCGGCATCAGTGTGTTTGCGCGAACGACGCCGCGACACAAGATGGCGATTGTTGAAGCTCTACAGGCTCGTGGAGCCATTGTAGCCATGACAGGAGATGGAGGTTAGTCATGGTGCTTACCTGGTGTCGTTTGATCATTCAACGTCTTGGTACTCTACAGTCAATGACGCCCCAGCACTCAAGATGGCTGACATTGGCGTGTCCATGGGCAAGAGCGGTACGGATGTAGCAAAGGAAGCTGCTGATATGATCCTCGTCGATGACAACTTCAGCACTATTCTTCCTGCCGTTGAAGAAGGTGAATAGGTTTCTGGTTGGTTTCTGACCATGCCTGAGCTGACACAAAACGTGCAGGGAAATCCATCTTTCACAACATCCAGAATTTTCTGTGCTTCCAGCTCAGTACTGCTGCAGCTGCGCTTTCGCTGATCACCTTGAGCACGTTCCTTGGATACAGCAACCCATTGAATGCCATGCAGATTTTATTCATCAACATTCTAATGGACGGTTCGTGGTCGATGATGCGGTCCGCGTTTTCGACTTGCTGATGATCGTTCCTGGACAGGACCACCGAGTCAATCGTTGGGCGTAGATCCCGTCGACCCAGCTGTCATGCGGAAGCCACCCCGGAAAAAGAACGAACCTATCATCACCCGACGGTTCCTATACCGCGTCCTGTTCTCAGCATCTACCATCGTCTTGGGTACTTTATTCATATATTATATCGCGTTGGTCGGGGACGAACATGTTTCACGGCGGGAGCAGACGATGGTATGAGACCTTTGTTTTATCAGCTGTTCCGTTCTGTTTTGGCTGAGATTCCCTCGTTACCCGTTGGACAGACCTTTGCCTGTTTCGTTTTCCTAGATCTCGTGTCCGCGATCCAGAACCGTGGACTCGGTTGTGGCCTGTTCCAGAACAAGATGCTGGTCTCCACCGTGTCGGTGTCGGTGCTCGTGCTGCTCGCGCTGGTCTATGTGCCGTTCATGCAGGCGATTTTCCAGACGGAAGCGTTGGCCAGCGGGGATCTGTCGACACTCGTGTTGTTGGCTGCGACCTCCTTCCTTTTGCACGAGGGACGGAGGCGGTACGAGCGTTCGATAGACGCTGATCTGACGTACAGCGCCACCATGGACCAAATAGCATGAAGATGCCTAATCCTCTGATCCTATCGTTCCAAAACCCGCCGTGTCATGGTATTTTCATACGAACCAGGCAGCAGGTGGAGGATAGATTGTACTCTGGAAAGGTAACATGGTAGCAGTATATACTTATTTATATATCATATCATTACTATATCGTATCTTGCATATCGCGCACGTCGCTTTGCATATATCATCATGGAATCTGTTAGCAGGAGCACCAGTGAACGTTCACGAGCTCCGAGGCGGAATCCGTAAGAGGATGCGAGGCGCGAAAGCAGGCGGGATGGCGAGCGAAGGATGGACGACCGGGAGTGGCCTCGTGCCTCTAGCAATGAGGGACTGTGCGTAGCATTCGACTCGGAGCTCCTGGTGTACCGGTAAGCGCTCCGGAACGACAAAAAGAAGAAAGACAAAACACATCCAACATACCTCGAAGCTCCAAGCAGAGAGGCCCCCGGCGGCGGTGATGCACTGATACGAGCAACACCGTGAGCGCGACTGATCCTCGTCGCCGTCCATGTCCTTGTCGTTTATTCCGTGGTCAAGTTCCATCTCCCTATCCGAGTCCATCGCGTCGTCTTCGCGGTCAAGGTCGTCTTCATCATCACCGTCCTCGTCCTCGTCCCACTGGACATGGTGGGTATGGGCGTTGGCTGCCGAGCGTGCCAGTGGCTGGCCGAATCCAATCTTGGCGACTTGAGGAGATGTGCCGTTCTCGTTCGATACTATGGGACCGTTGGCGTCCGAGTGGGACGGTCCGAGTGTGCCGACGTGTCTGCACCGTCGGGGTAGCGGTACGATAGCGCGTATCGGCATACCGGTCCATTGCCGTGTGCTGGTGTTGGTGCTGGTACCAAGAAGAGCGCCGTCGTACGCGTCGTTGCTGGTGTAGACAGTGGTGGTGGTGCCAGAGTTGGAGATAAAGACAGACCCTGGACTGGTCACGGGGATGCCTTGAAAGGGAGCAAGCGCACCACGGGGTCGTTTGAGAGAGTGGCCCTCGGACGCGCAGAGAGGTGTCAGGATGGAGATCGAGGGGGTCATTATAGGCCAGTAACTTGTCACGAGACCAAGTTATAATGCTGATTAGGTTTGAAGCAAAAGGTTGCGTGCGATGACGCGAGACTACAAGTCAAAGAGAGGCCTTATCCGTGGGGAGCGGACGTCGCGCCTTTTATCTTTTTTTTTTTCTTCTTCTTCTCCTCTTTCATCTCAAAGCGGCGCTAACAAGCCGGGGTTCGGAGAGGGTCAGGGAGGGACGGGAACATTTAATTCAAGTTATCTCCCGCCACAACCAAGTTTGTCAAAACGGAATCCCACTGCCTCAACTGAAAATGGAAGACCAAAAAAAAGTCAACAGCGTGTCATCGGGCTCCGCATCATTGATACAGCGAACAATTCGTCGTATTGTACACCACACGGAACATGTGTAAAAAATGACATTCATAACGCATGGTACAAAACCTGGAACGCCCAAGCAAACTCGACCTGTACTGTAGTACCTCGCTCGGTGGAACACCAATTGTTTAATGTTAACACCCCGCTCTGGTCAATGCTCCACTCCAGGTCCTGTCTACCTGTCAACGTTCCGTTGGTCGGTCCCAGCAATCTGATTGTGTCTCCTTTGTGGATAGGAAGTACGACTCGGCCTGCGTCAACGACGACCGAGCCGCTGATGGGCTTGTTGAACGCAACGATACAGAATGTTTCCAGGCGTAGTCAGAAATCGATAAGAGCCCTCAGGGTCCTGCGACGCTTAATACCAGTAATCCTGTGACATAACCAGGACTCAGAATGCATGTTACACTGGCAGGCGCACACGATAACGATACCGCCAGTACGTACAGTGTCGTAAACACATCTACCGGCGTACTTGAGCCATCGACCAGCTGCGAGGAGGTTGTCCGCCATTGGTGTCACCTTCTGCACTGGGACCGACGTTCAGGAAACTGAAGAAGGGGGTAAACGCCGGACAAAATAGAACCAAGTCACCGCATCGGCTGGAGGTGCCAACTGGATATTGCTTAGAGTGTGAAGAGAAGAAGCAAAGGTGATATCACACTCACCTGTATCACTCGCATATCTCCACGGCGCGCCCTATCGTGACGGCAGCAAAGTTCCGTCACATAGAGCTGAAAACGAGGCAGCCCACATGAGCGGGAACGCTATAAAGATTCCTGTGGACGCTGTTGCGAGTTGATTATCCAGTCTATACAGTACCTTGTCGCCTCCCACTCGCAACAATCTGTATTTCGCTCGAGTTTGATCAAACGAGGGGTAGGTCAATACGGTCACGTGGTGAGCTTGGGGAAGACTCACCCAGGTAGGCAGCTCGTGCGTGGACAGTACATATACTTTCATCGGCAGTCCAACTTTGTCGGAGTGGGGTAATAGGCCACCCAGATGACGTCCCGACGACATTTCCATCAGAGTCTTTGATCAGAATAGTCGAATTCCCTACACCATGAGCACATCGGAACCTGCCTTCGCCGGTTAACTCCACCAGATATTTCGACTGAATAGATGTGTTGGGAAGCGACCCCAGACTTCCCGGTAATAAATTTGCCAGCGTGATCGCGACCGCCTGAGCGTGCCGACCACCAACATCGCATGCTGAACTGCGAATCGAGAGTGCTGGGCCTGTCGGTGCGGCGTACTGAAAATTCCAGAGACAAAAGAGGAATACCGTCCGCAGGTGAAAAGCCATGGTTGTTGAATCGATGCAGCCTGTTTATCGAAGTAGCTTGAGAACGGAATTGGAGCCGAGGGAAAGGGAACGACCCGGCAAGGGTGCCGGTGATGAGCGGTTCCAAGGAGCGCAAGCTGAAATTCACAGAGACCAGGATGTTGAAAACCTTTGTAGCAGCCCACACAGTAGACCACTCAGCGTCACCGCGTGCGGAAACGTCATTCCTGGTAGTAAATGGGTGATCCTGAGGAAAAGGCAGTGTGTTGATGGTCCAATCCAACTTGAGGCTGCGAAAAGTTGAAAAAAGACTGTTCTGCCAGAAAGTGTCTCACATTTGTGACGACGAACATTGGCACTACAGAGGTGAAAATAGACACCCCGCAGTTGGCCACACTGTTGTCACAGAGGCAGAAATCAAGCACTTGGTAAGAAGTCATGACAAGTGGCAGAGGCCAATTTAAATAGCACTCCGAGCCGGAAGGAATGCAACAAGTTGACAAATCTTTTGTTACAGCACTTGAAACTTTTAGTGATCATTCCGTTGAAACCGACTTATTTACATAAATACGACGGCGCCAAAATTAGTGCCCGGATCACGAATCTGGTGTGTCGATGGGGCCAGCCGAACGAGTGCGTCGGTTTAGCTTCTATGTCACCCGAATCCTACATACTCGGATGGCGGACTCCGAGGGACCTCACGGTGAAATGCTGTCACCGTGGGTACCGCATGGCAGCGCCTTGAAAGTGCCGACGGGAACCCGAAAGGTCTCGCCTGCCAGCACCTCCCATGTGGGATTCACCTCCCTTTCCCTTCCTCCATCTCCCTTCCTCGAGCAGGAAGTCTCCCTCCTCCCCACTCGTACATCCAAAATTGCAACCAATCCATCCGGGGTCACGCCCCTTGCATGCCCCTGTCGCTTCTGCAAGCTGGCCAACTCCCTGCATAGGGCGTAAGATTGGTAGCTGGTACCCTAAACGGCCTCGGACGGGCAGCGATCGGGGTAGCGGTAGCCCCTGACGAGAGCTTTCGCAGGCTTGAAACCGCTACCTACTCCGCTACATCGTCGCCCGAGCATCCCTCTTCGCACATAGACACCAGACGTGGAGAACTGGCGGTGTCAGCGGCGAGTAGGCGATCACTGCCGCATGTTTCCATTTTTTCAGTAAACTTTAAACTTCATCAAGTCAGGGTCGACGACACAGCCCGGCCAACATAACGGGGATTATTTTACATACTGCGGAAGGTCAACCATCCCAGGTATGACCTCAGTTGAGTCAGGTCAAGTTCATTGAATTTATCAGCGGAGCCAATATGGCACTAGTTTGGCCTCACGAGTCACTAGTCATTGATCATGCCGCATAATGAATGAGCATGTGCAGTCCCCGACTCCCACGACTCGGATAGTGGGGGATCTTTCGAAAGGTCCATCCATTTGTATGGTGCCTGGACTTTACTTGCAGGCACATGATCTTTAATCAATCAGAGGGGTATAACTCTTGTTCCAAGTCCAGTGTCGCCAGAAATGGTCATCCCAAGTTCACTACCGTTCGTCTCGTCGCCTTGATCTGCAAAGAAGAGATAACGTGCAAGGGCGAAAACAAAACTCCAGATATACCAAGTTCCAGCAGTTCGGCGAGACTCCATACATTGTGCGTAGTTTCTGCGAACTTAATGACGTGAGGGGTGCTGATCCTTAATTTCGATGCGATGACCAGGATGATGATGCGGCTTCTTCCTCTACGAGTCCCGTGCTATCGCTCGCTATCTCATCAGGAAATATCCCAACCAGGCAATGTCATCTGGTGTCATCAATGCAAAAGATACGATTTCTGATCATCGTATCAAAGATTGAAGCGTCTTGAGCCAGACGAGGCCAAGGCCGCCGAGTGCCTCGAAAAGCTCGAGGAAAGTCTTGACGTATGATCCCATTCTCAGCAGACAGAAATACCTGGCTGGAAACGTCCGTTGATAATTTTCCCGTTGCTCGATGTGCCTGTCACTCACGAGATTGTAGAACGTGACGCTCGCTGACCTTCAACATTTGTCTTATGGAAGCATGCTCTTCCCGGTCATGGCCGGTCATGGCGATGTGTGTTGCTGAAGAGATGCAGCGTAGCCAGGTGCGAGACTTGCAAGCTGGTACACGCAGTCAGTACTTGATCGACTATAGGTGGTGGAACGATATCTCTACTAGGCGTTCTCGGGAGGCAGTCAAGGATGGGGCGTAGCTTGATGATAACAAGTAACAGCGTGAATTCCCGTTGGTCGTCAGGTGCACAGGTTTGTTCCGTGATTTGTGTGTGATGCTCCTTTAAAGAGCGCTATTGATGCGAAATTCTGACCTGATTGCCATGCAGCGCACGGGATTGCACACAGCTTCGAGGAGACGATGCACGCTTGACAAAAGAAATTCGCTGATCATGAAAAAAAATACGACCCTGAAATGCATCGTCTAAAAACCGCTCTGGACTCTGGAGCTTGGAGAATAAATGATGTTGTCACTTCGTCGTCCCATATAGTAGGTATTATTGAAGTAGGGAGCATGGACACACTCGCTGAAAATGCTAGAGACAACGAAAAAAAAAAAAATTCGCCGTAAGTCCGACAAGGTTCCATAGTATTATCAGTATTGCCAATCCTCCATGTAGGTCAAGTTGGGTGCGTCGAAATCACCAGGGGCGCCATCAATCGACGCCGCATCTGGTCATCAAAGTAGGAATCGAGAGCGTTATTGGATCAAGGGGAATCGAACGCACAGCCCCAGCGCCACCCAACGGATTTATGACTCTGAGCCATGGCCCCACGGGAGACGCCAAACGAGGCGTCCCGGAACTCCATGACTCGCTGGCAGAGCACAAACGTTGTACAGATCAAGAGCCCAGCAACATTGGAATTGAATGTTGAACATCCGGTCGCCGCGTGCGCCCCATCCGTGTTGACTTAAAAATTGACTAGGAATGACCTGGCAGTGTGTAAGGTGCAGTGTGTAAGGTAAGGCTGCCCGCCGCTTAACTGTTACATACAATATTCCAATCCCTCTATATTCCAATCCCTTGTATACCAGTGCTCACTACACGTGATACGTATCTGTAGGTATATAAGAGCAGTCGCTCTCGTTCCCGTTCCCCATCGAATTTACACCCCGTTTACATTCTGTTCTGAGTGTTGGCACCATAGTGCCCTTCCACATCCCCAATACTACCCGAGAGTCCTATTGTAATTTCGTAGAAATCAGCCTACCTCGAGTCAAGTTCTTTGGTTCTATGCATCGTGACTCCGAAAGCTTAGTCTGGTCGATGCTTCCCCCATGGATTACCCGTAAGCACCGGGTGTCCCGGACTACAATGTAGGGTTGGCGGTAGGGTTGGCGGCATCGTTAAGTATCTAAGTACCCGGTCTCGGCATTACAAGCCCGTGACTTGAGCTGGTGCCATTTTTGTCCCCAATTTTGGCCAATGAAAGCTGAATCTCTCTCAAATCGAGGACAGCGAGCGCTGCCACAGCCGCCCCATCGGATCACTCATATCTCCATTCCCACAGGAAATCAAAAGTCAAATTGACAATATACGGAGTTATACAGTCGCATATCTGCTGAGTCGGACAAATTTATAGGCCCAGCTCGAAATTTGGCAAAAGCATTACAGTATCGAGATCGCCACCTAGGTCGCATAATTAGCGAGCAGCGCCCAGTGTCACGGTGATGCGAGGTATGTACTTTTGATGCTCGCTTCGGTACTCGCTTGTTGGAACCTCCGATGCGGCACTGCATCCCGGATCAGTCATTTCCTTCTGCTTCCGCGGCCGCATCCCTGGAACGTAGTGCATAAGTCAGCATCGGATATGACGCACAGCACACTCGGCCTGGGCATATATAACCAGGCATTCGAGTCGGTGTGTCCCATCCAGACCGCAAAGTTCTCTGCTCTGCATCTCACAGATACAAGTCCAGTCGTCGCAATGGTTCTCCAAGTGTATGGTCACCCCAAGTCCACCGCCGCTCGCCTCGTCGCCTTGATCTGCAAGGAGAAGGAGATCCCGTACGAGGTGGTGCTCGTCGACCACTTCAAGGGTCAGAACAAGCTTCCAGAGCACCTCAAGCATCAGCCGTTCGGCCAGACTCCATACATCGTGCGTAGGACCACGTCGAGTTCAACGATGCGAAGGACTCTGATCCACGGTCTACTAGATCGATGATGACTTCGTCCTCTACGAGTCGCGCGCGATCGCTCGCTATCTGATCAGGAAATACCCCAACCAGGGCACTGCCGGCCTCGTTCCCACTGATCTCCAGCAGGAGTCGTTGTTCGAACAGGCAGCTCAGACCGAGGTTTTCCACTTTAACCCCCACTCCACCCCTCTGATATGGGAGAAGGTGATCAAGAAGTATGTTTGCAGTCATCTGTGCAAAGGTTCCGTTTCTAATTAGCATGTCAAAGAATGAAGGGTCTTGAGCCCGACACGAACAAGGTCGACGAGTGCCTCAAAAAGCTCGATGCATGTCTCGACGCGTACGAGATCATTCTCAGCGATCAGAAATACCTGGCTGGAGAGGTACGTTGACAATCTCGTCATTGCACGATATCGCCCGTCGCTCACGAGAGTTGCAGAATCTGACACTCGCTGACCTGCAACATCTTCCCAATGGCACCATGCTCTTCGCTGGGGGTCTCGGGGAAGTATTGCTGAAGAGGCCCAACGTAGCCAGGTAAGAGACTTGCAAACTGGCTGATGCGACCAGCACTGACAGGGTATTTATAAAGGTGGTGGAAAGAAATCTCCAGCCGGCCTTCTTGGGAGGCCGTGAGGAACGGTGCTTGACCAGGACCTAGCGAATTCGGAAGAAGTAGGCTGTGATGCGGGGATTCCGCCGATCTTGTACACTGCTCTTATTTTCCTTGTGTATTTGCATGTGAATGTTCTTGTTAGACTGTCAGACCATTGATGTTGGAGCAGAGCCTCGATGCAAAGCTCGACTTGCAAATGGTAACCAACTTGTTGAAAGTGTTGCACGTGACACGAACATGGTTGTCCAGTTCCCCTTCATGCTTGCAAGGCCAGTCTCCGATTTCGCCATCACCGCAGCTCTGAGAGATGTCAGATGTAACTGTATCTTCAGTCAAATCAACCGTCGCGTCGCTAGAAAGATTGACGTACCCAGGCTGAGGCCGCTATCCCACACATCCTCACTTCCCTTGATAGCGGCACTTGTAAGCGTCCGTTGAACTGTCGGATTCCTCATTTTCCACAAAAGTAACTTGCAGAGGCTGCATCATGATGGTGAATATCTGGGTGGTACTAGCGGTCGGCATTTCCCGAATTCTTCGGAGCTCTTTGCAGCCGGCAACCGGCTATCAAAACTCGAAAGGGAGTCATGACGCTGCGCAGTTGTAAGTTATACACACGTCGCATTCCATGGCTGCCTCCCTTCCTATCCCAGTGTATACGAATCTTGAGGAGGTATACCAGAACCTCGGCACCTCGCTCAAACACGCGCAAGTTTCCCACTCACATTGTAGCGACAATGTCTCACATGAGCTTTTAAAGCGGACGCTGGGACAACCTCGCCCGCGAGTTCAAGGCCAGGTTCGGGCGATCCCCTGCTTACATCGCGCGTGCGCCGGGCCGTATAAAGTGAGTGGCGGATCTTGCGCCGGCGTCTCTGACCAGCAATGTAGTATTTACTTACGTCCACCTTCTCCACAGCCTAATAGGTATATTTCTGCATTCTCTGATGCTATAAAGATCGATGACCGTACCGCGTGCAAGGCGAACACATTGACTACTCACTGTTTGGCGTCTTCCCTGCTGCGATTGAGCAGGACATCCTCATCGCATGTGCACCCCGGACCTCCGTCGGCCCGAACGCTCGCGTTCCTGGGCACGTCGTCGCCGAGAACCTGCAATGCAAGTACCCAGACCGAGTCTTTGCGCCGACCCGCGTGGGTCCTTCAATGCCGCCCAATGTCACCGACGTTTCCGCCGACGCCGTCCATGTCGAGGCATGGCACCTCGACATCAACACGGCCCCGCTGGGGTGGGAAGGATACGTGAAAGCTGGGTACTATGTGCGTTTCGAGCCGTCCCACAATTTTTTTGCGCGTGCGTCCACTGGCTAAGCAATGTGCGCGACCTATTTCTAGGGGGTTTTGAATCACTACTTCAGCCCCGAGCTGAATGGTCCCGAGTCGTCGCCCGTTCCCGTGGATATGCTCGTAACGGGAACTGTCCCTGCTGGGTCAGGGCTGTCGTCGAGCGCTGCGATGGTTGTCTCGTCCACGCTAGCGTTCTTGGCGGTCAATGGAATCCTCGAACACCCGAGCATCGCGCCCACCAAAGGTGCCCTAGTGGAGATGGCCGTTGAGAACGAGAAACGTGTGGGTACGTACCCCTTGTTTGTCCGCCTCGCAGCCGTCATACTCATCACCGATGTAATCGAGGTGTCAACAGCGGAGGGTCTGTGACTAGCTTCTTGAAGCTTTCCCTTGCTGTGTGCTGATGATGTTTCTCGTCTTAGGATGGATCAAGCAGCCTCTGTCATGTCTCTCGCGGGCTCTGCACTCTACATTTCCTTCTTCCCCAGACTCAGTGCCGAGACAATCCGTCTCCCTGGCCCTCGACCGGATGGTCCTTCTCTTCCACCCGCGACGCTAGTCTGTGCAAACTCGCTCGTTATATCGGACAAGGCCGTGCACGCCAAATATCAATACAACCTGCGCGTCGTCGAGTCGCTTGGTGCCGCGCGCGTGCTCGCGGTGCGTCTCGGCGTCAGGGTGCATCCCACGGAACGAATCACACTCAGAGAGGTCATGGCGAGATTCATCGGCGAGCCGGCGGACCAGACGGAGGAGGACGTGGTCAAGGTGAGGGAAGGGCTTGAGCGGATGGTACAGGCGGTCGAGTGTCTGCGACCCGAGGGCGCGGAGGAGGGAGACGAGCTTGGGGTGACGCTGGAGACGATGATCAAGTGGTCTGAAATGGGCGAGGCTCTGTTCAAGGAAACGTACCTCTCGTGGGTCGAAGGTCCGCGATTCGTTTCTCATGCATGCGATGCAGAGTTGCTGAGACGAAAAGAAAACAGTCGAAGCCACGCATTTCCAGCTGTACAAGCGGGCGAAGCACTGCTACTCCGAAGCATTGCGCGTGCTCCAATTTCGCGATGTATGTCTGAGCGCGGAAAGATCTGCCGCGAGTCATCGGGGCACCTCCGTGTTCGAGGCGCTCGGGCGGTTGATGAACGAATCCCAGGAGAGCTGTGCGAAACTGTACGAGTGCACGGGCCCGGAAGTGGACGAGCTCGCGCGGCTCGCTCTCGAGGCTGGGGCATACGGAAGCCGCGTCACAGGTATGCATGACCCGTTGCGAGATGTTTTGCGTTCTCCGAGACACAATATTCATTTGTTTATCCACAGGAGCGGGGTGGGGAGGGTGTGTCGTGTCGTTGGTTGACGAGGCTCGAGTCAACGCGTTCATCGCCGAGATCAAGGCGAGGTACGGTCCGTATCGGAATCTCGAGGGAGAGGCGCTTCGAGAGGTTATCTTTGCGACGAAACCGAGCAGCGGTGTGTGCGGTACGTCGATCGATCTGTCATTTTTTGTCTTGTTTCCAGGTCTGAGCGTTTTCTCTCTGTTGTAGTGTACAAGTTCACGGAATGAGGTCGCTAATTATTGATGTATTGTAACCGTTGGATAACCGAGAGTATAACTCACTGATCTGAAGGACCACACCAGATCAGCCGAGGGTGTTGTGGGCGCCTTCAAATCGGTAAAATAAAAGTGGGCTTTCAAGTTGGGATGGCTTCTTACGTTAGTGAAGAACCTCAAATCCAAGATTTTGATTGGAGAAGGCTCACTGCAGCCGATGTTTCTCTTGGCAGACGAAAAAGGTATAGTTTTGATGCTTTGGCCTCTGGTCCTCCAATCACAACACACATATGTATGATTTACAGAGCGGTTGTCATCAAATGGTGACGTTATATCATTACAGACAGGTGAAGCGGCGGAGCCGCCGCATCGAAGTATTAAAAGCATCCTATATAAGGGATGATTGAAATTGGACTATGCAATTTTTTTCCGGTCTACTATTACCTGCCACTGATACAAACAGGATTTCCCAGTCTTTCCTTGAACAACAGTCTTTTATATGTGGTTGAATTTACTCGTGCTATCTCTGGCACTACCTCAGGCAACTCACGCGTCAGTCGACCCGACCGCGCCGCCGTTGGGATTCCCACCAGAGTTGCAACATTCATGGGGAAACCTATCACCTTGGTTTCCAGTAAGGAAGTATGTGCCACCGCCAGCGGGGTGTAAAATCGTCCAGGTTTGTTGACGTGTTGAGATCGATTGTGACCATATTGATATGGACACTTGTTCATCTCCATTATCGACAGGCCAATCTGGTGAGGTTATCTATTTACCCGGGAAGCCGAACAATTCTGATGGTGCGAGGAAAAAAGTTGCAGCGTCATGGCGCTCGATACCCTACGCCAGGCGAGGGGGAGTCTATCCAGGCAAGCGTGAACAAGATGAAGAACGCGACGGAGATCCGGGACGAGAAGTTTTCGTTCATCAAGACGTATGATTACACGCTCGGGGTAGATGATCTGGTTCCCTTTGGGGCGGCGCAGTGAGTACTATAATTTTTTGTCCTTCCTGGCATCTCTTGACCTGCCTTTCTCTTTTTCTTCCATTACTGCCACGCCAAGGTCGTTCGACGCTGGCGCGGAACATTTCGTTAGATATGCATCTCTCGTGAACGAAACCATGCTTCCGTTCGTCCGGTCTTCAAGCCAACAGCGCGTGGTCGATTCAGCGCTGAAGTGGACTACCGGTGAGGACAAACGATAATCTTTGTACCGAACGGAATGTCTTTCTCAAACGGGGCACGCAGGTTTCGCATACGCAAGCAACTATGCGTACGTGCCTAAGCTACCTGTGATCATATCCGAGTCCACGGTCAGTCTATGGCTGCAAGCGACCTCCCCCGCTCTCCGCAATGTGTTAGATCTGACACAATCACTAGCCAAACGATACGCTGAATACCGATTGTCCAGCGGCCCCATCGTCAAGCGACGAGACCACGGCGTGGACAGACGTTTTCGCACCTGACATCGTCGACCGCTTCAATGCTGCAGCCCCGGGTGCAAATCTGACTAACTCCAATATAGTGAGCTTGATGTCGCTCTGTCCATACGAGACAGTGGCACGCGAAAAAGCTGGCCCGTGGTGCTATCTATTCCATGATGACGAGTGGCCCGCATATGAGTACAATAGCGATCTCGGTTTCTACTACGGGTTCGGGTATGTGTTCTTTCTTTTCTTGATTGTACCACGCGACTTCGAAATCTGCTAAACACCATTTTCTACAGATACGGCAACGAGCTCGGTCCGGTTCAAGGTGTCGGGTGGATCAATGAGCTACTTGCGAGGCTGACCGGTCAACCCGTCCGGGATGAGACGCAAACGAACCACACGCTGGACGACTCTCCGATCACCTTCCCCCTCGATCACACATTTTACGCCGATTTCACCCACGACGTCCAGATGGCCTCGATTTACAGCGCCATGGGGCTATTCAAGCAGTCTAGCGACCTCGACCCGCTGAAGCCGGACCCGAGCCGCACTTGGATCGCTTCGCACTTGGTGCTCTTCTCGTCGAGGATGGTCGTGGAGAAGCTGGCGTGCGAAGGAGAGGAGGACGATTACGTGCGGATCGTGGTCAATGACGAAGTACAGGACCTCCCATTTTGCGGTGCGGACGGCGATGGACTGTGTTCAATCACAAATTTCGTGGCGAGTCAGACGTTTGCGCGGGAGAACGGGGAGGGGAGGTGGCCGTTGTGCTTCGAGACGTCGTGAGAGCTCGATCTGCATCGACTGGAGAGTCGTGGCACTCGAAACTGGCCCTGGGTGCGACGCGATGATCTTGTTCTCGATCGCTCAGTTCTTGTTCTAGACATTACAGCTGTTTGCTAAAACGTGATTTTTTGCGACTCACGGCGGACACCAAGGGAAATGAAGTAAAATGACGCGTTGAGACCCGGGATAGATATTTTCTACCCGTACTCGTGGCTCAACGCTCGATGCCATGGGCATTGATCACGAGAAAAGATTAGTTCCGGGTCGCAATTCTGCTCATCTCCGACCCACTCTTCCTCCTCCAGCTCCTCCAGCTCACAATGCAACCCCCCGGGCAACCCCTCCAAACACTTCCGAGTCCCCTGAACCTGAAGCACACCTGACGAGTGGGATTGGAGTAAAGCAAGATTTTACGATGAAGTAGACCAAGTCCGTTTCCAAGTCTGGGTGGTGAGTCTGCCGAACTTCTAGCAGAGAAAGCGCACTTGTGCACGAAGAGAACACTGATCTGACTTGGAGAGCCTGAGTGGACACTATCGAGATCTCTGACTCGGAGGGTGAACACAATCGAAGCCCGAAAAGAGCCCACTACTCATATGTCTATGTCTCTGATTCTCAGCCTCGCCGACACTCTACGAATGCCAAGGGAATAACCTTCTCACTGCGTCTGCTTCAAGTTGTCCGTGTCCACGACTCAAGCACCGGGTCCTTGTTCTTTCGACACTCCATCCGCCGCGCGATCCGCCGGTCTTCCAGAAACTTTTTGCACTATCGCGCACTTTTCGACAACCGAGATCTTGTCCTTGTTGTCAATGTGTGCGTACTCGTCATCGGCAGACGTGGCTTGCGAGATACTCGTTCAGCGACGCACGCTGCTCGGCATCCAGTTGGGCGACGCGGGCGGACTTGATCTCAGGAAACTTGATGGGCAGGTGATGTCCCTGACGTGGAACTCGTGCATGCGAAAGGAGGGGCTGAAGAACGCGCAGGTAAAGGTAGCGCCACGGTTCGTCCTCGTTTAGGGGTTTGCCGCCCAAGGTGGCTTGGATGGTTGCACGGCAGGCACCGAGGACTCGGAGCTCAACGGCTCAAGCATGAGCTCAGATTTGGCGAAGGCTCGTTGGAGAGGAGTTCTTTGTAGGTGTCGCGGGAGAGCTCGGATGAAGCTTGCCAAGGAAATGCATTTCGTAGTTGACTAAGGGCGCTGACGTGTTGCTGCATCATCTATGTCACTCGAATCCTTCAGCGGACCCACACTGAAACTTGAATGTGGGTACCCGAAAGGCCCGGGGCCATCGCCACCTGCGGGAATTCCCTTTCCTTTCCTCCTCGAGCAGGAAGCATTTCCTCAGGGACGCACTCAATATGTAATGAACATAGTTCGAGTAAATATATTTCAACCAGACATTGGATATTTCAGCTGAAGAGCAGTGCATTCGAGATCAAAAACATTTTTTTTTTTTTCGAAATGGCACTTTTGTTGTCGTCCCGCTGCATTCCGGGTAGCCGAGGTAGCGTTGCCGCAGAGGTGAAGTAACTTCGAAGTGAATGAAGTTCACTTCGCGGAGGTCACAATTCGTCACACTTCGCTGCAATCGAATTGGGAAGGAAGTGAGTTAAAGTGAACTGTAGTCTGTACGTGGTATATTTGGCAATGATGAAGATATAGTCCAGGTACTCTAGTACTGTACCTTTCTGACCCCGAGCTTAGCAACACAGCCCGCGTTACGCGTTACGGTTGCCAATGTTGGCAACGCGGGCTCCCTCAAGCGTGACGGCCTATTATTTTGGCAACGGCTCCGATGTCACGGACTGTCATAACGTTACACAGTCTAGCTTCAAGGTTTGGAATGTAGAATGAACATGTCGGAGCAAAAAAAGTAAAGCTACTGAGACGACTAAAATATAGTGCATGAGTCTCAGAATTTGTCCCTCGACTCACTGCTGACTTGGATGCAGTTGATGATGCTGATGTTCCCTCCAGTGCGGTCATTCGAGACGTGTTTGGTTTGCAGGATGTTGACATACCTGCCAACGTTGATGTGATCACTCACTGTGTTGAAAGCTCGGAGAAGGGACCAGATGACCATTTGGTGGCCGCAGGTGATTATGATGAGGACATTATGATGGGCATTCATTAACTTTAACCAGTAGATACTCTGATCGTTTGTGTATAGATAGACATATATGCTACCTAGATGACCCGCGTTACGCGTTACGCGTTGCCAGCATTGGCAACGGTGTGTTGAAAGCTGCGTTACGCAGGAAATTTTTGGCAACCGACCCCTCGTGATGGCGTGATTTTTAGCAACGCAACGACCCCCGCGTTACGCGTTACGTTACCTCCATACAGAAAGGTACAGTATGTGTCCACACACGAGGCTCCGCTACAATAGGGTTTGATGCATTTCAAAATGCCTCCCAGGGTGATCCCGTCCAATTTGTCTTACCCTTTGTACCCCGAACCACTACAGGGGTCCCGTCCCTAGCCTCTATGATATTTATTCGGGTGGTATCGCCCAGCTTCAAAATCAGCCCCATCACCTCCGTTTGATCCATTTCTATCCGTTTTCCTTCACAATGTCGTCGCCTGAAAGCTTTTTCAGTATCCTAATGACCTATCAGTAAGCCTCCTATTGCCAGTGGACTGCATCATATTCGTGATTTTTTTTTCTTTCGCTGCGTTGACACAACCAACCAGGTACCTCGCCGTCGCAGCAGAGACGCTCCTGGTTTATGATTATTTTCTCACTTTCCGCCTCGAGGTATGTGCGACCCGGCTTCTCTCGCAAACATCTCGTCCGTTCCTGAGAGCCTGAAAAGTTAGACCATATTTGGCACAGTCGATGGTCTGCAGTCAAGGTCATCTTTCTGTTAAGCCGCTACAGTAACTTGATCGGACAATCGGCTTATACGCTCGAGATATTGGGAGTCCTGAGTCACGGATCGTCACAGGTATTGTCGATTCTCTCTCAGCTAAACTTCGAACGATTCACAAACTCATCAACGTTGTTGCTACATAGTTTTGCGCCCGTTTCGAGGGATTTATCGTGTTTCATGGATTGTTACAAATGGAGGCTATCCGTAGTGAGTTCTTTCTTTTTTACAGTAGTAAGCTGGACGTCACTGATATTTGAGAGCACAGTATTGGTCCTACTACGGGCATGGGCCATCTGGGGGTGCAAGCGTTACGTAGCTATCCTCTTGATCCTTGCATACGCGGTCTACATCTCCGTGGTCTCCGGGATGTTGCTTTATATTCTGGTGATTCGTGGGGCTGCAGGTGCATACCACAGTCTGCAGTCGAGACGTAGAGCTGAACTCGTTACTTAAGAGCTTCCGTTCACGTATCTGGCGGAGACCGGCGCCTGTGTTTTACAACAAATTTGTGAGTCCCTTTATCGTTTCATTCCTTTGACGTCATTCCTCAGTGATGGCCCCATGCTTGACGTAGCCAATACCAATACCGACAAGAATTACAACGTGAGTCTGGGGTGCCATATTTGTATAACTGAATCTCAACTTGCTCAAACCTCTGGCTTTCTTTTGATGTACTAGTGGATCATGCCCTCGACAGCGTGAGTGTATTCTGAACCAAGGACCACTGCTGGGCATCGTCATTCAGGATAATCCTCTAGACTTCTCCTTGATGGCATCGTGTCTTTCATGGTAGCCCTCTCGCTTCGCAAGCTCTTCAAGGAGACTGAATGTCTCAACCACCCACGTTCGCTTATTCGGGTTCTAGCCATGGACGGTGAGAGGATAGGGTTTCTTTTCTGTACACCATGAGCTAACACTTTTTCAGCTACTCTATATTTTGCCGTGCGTTTCCACGTCGTATCATTCTTGTAGATGGCCCCTTCACGTTTTCTCACACAGGCAAACCTCGTAACCAGTGTGGTGAACATCTTGTCTCAGTGAGTCGTTTAAGTTGTCTCTGCAGAAGTTTGCTTGGTCGGTCGGTCGATTATGCTAATCATCGGATTCTTCTCAGGACTGTATTTGAACATGTGAAGTACCGGTGAACTTGCGTTTCCAGCCCAACTTATCGATCATTGTTACACAGAATCAGCTGACGAATATCCAGTTGGTGTAAGTGATGATTATCCGGATTTTTTATGTCCAAATCTTGTGAAAATCAGACCTGATGTTCGTTAGTTGTAACCCGCTGGTCGTCGTTACCGGGCAACGGGTCGTGTTGAATCTCCGAAGCATGCAATCGCTGCCCTATTCACAACAAGTTTTTGACCTGAACCTAATCACGGATCCTTCGTCACTTTCTCGATCGGTCGAAGATTCTCATCTCAATGACGATCCACTGGCACAAGAAGATTTGGATCGCCGCGACCATGAGAGGGCGAATGGAATCGAAATGCTCGACATTCCAGTAAAACCATGAGGATTATTTCGTGCAGAGGGGGTTTGAGGGTACGTTTGTGTTTGTTGTCTGTGGAAAGAGCAGTTTGAACCCTCTCCCCAACTTTACAGACGCCGATGTTGGTGGTTAACGTTACAATGTTGAATGCCCTGAACTCTTACGGCCTGGGAGGCTTGGGATGCCTCGAGCTCGAGCAGTCTCTCCAGGTTTCCATATTGCATCGATCTGGACCAACATAAAGACCTCCGTCAGGTCGGCCAATGGCACCCGTGGACTTGGGAATGCCGATTTTTTGGTCAGTAATTAGCGAGATCAGGTCTATCGACAAGTTAGAGTACTCGTCACGCGTATGATGTACACCGCCGCACGAGCTATACCTAATTCTGTTTCTTTTGCTTCCTGGCAACCAATGTACATGTTCTTTCAGGCCACGATGACCTAGACTCGAGTCTGCCCGTCTACTCGAGGTACAGCACTACAGTCACGGTACTACTTGTCGATGGCATGGGGCGGAGTTATGATCGATCGATCGATCGGCAATATTCCGCCTTGAATACCGCTGGAATCCGGGAACTTTCAGTCCGTTTTTTCGTGCCCGATTTCTCCTGAGTCCCAACTAAGTAGGAGATGGGCTTGATCTGGTGGCCCGGGAGCGAAGAGTGTGCGGTAGAATCCAGAAACGTACATATGTACCCCACATTTTCCTCATTTCTGCCCGCCAGCAGTGATTCGGGGTTCAATCGGAAGTGATCGGAGGGAGGGAATCGATCAGAACGGTACTACAATAAACCCATGCAAGGAATTCTGGGCACGTACCTTTGAAAAGACCGATGAGCTGATTGTAGTACTACGGATGCGTATCGACCCCAAAAAATGGGCCTCAAAAAAGAGGGATGTCTTCTATTGACTAACACCGGCCTATGCGCATAAGTTACCAGGTGCATCAAATCGCCGTGGCAACTTTACGCGCTGTTAACGCTGCTAGTTGACTAAAAGGTCGGTGTTTAATCAGCATCTCAGTCAGCAGTGACATCACAGCAGGCCAGATGGGCTTAGGTTTAGTATCCGGATCTGAGTCAGGATATACTGATCACGGTGCAATGCTTCGAAGCGCAAGTCGCAGTAAGACCAGGATTTGTATTTTCGTAGCTAGCCGAAGTCCCTGCTGGGCTCTGGACCAATCGGCCTATCCCGGCATGTCGCGTGTCGAGTATAGCAACCAAAATTGGAAGGAATATTCCTGAAACTCTTCCTTGACATCGGTCGCTGATAATCTGTTATGGATAGCTACAGTACGCCTGCACATATATAACCAGGCGTTGAAACGGTCTATGCCATTCAAGCCCTCAGAACTCCCTCCATCATATAGCCTGCTGCAATCATGGTCCTCCAGCTCCACGGCTTCACCAAGTCCACTTGCACCCGCCTGGTCGCTTTGATCTGCAAGGAGAAGAATATTCCCTACGAGTTAGTGGCCGTCGATCTCTCCAAGGGCCAACACAAGTCTGCCGAGTATCTCCAGTACCAGCCGTGGGGTCAGGTTCCATACATCGTGAGTGGCACCTGTGACACCTAATTCAACGCTGGGTAAGACGCTGAGCAACCATTTGGATGCGAATACAAGGACGAAGATGGCTTCATCCTCTACGAGTCTCGCGCCATCTCTCGCTATCTGATCAAGAAATACGCCGACCAGGGCACCAAAGGTCTCGTTCCTACCGACCCCAAGGAGGAGGCGCTGTTCGAGCAGGCATACCTCGTCGAGATCTTTAACTTCAACTCCCAGGCTGGGCCTCTGGCCGCCGAGAAGGTGTTCAAGCCGTATGTTTGCAATTCTTGTCTGAGCGCTCGATATCTGATCAGCGTGTCATAGATTACGTGGTTCGAAGACGGACGAAGCCAGGGTCGAGGAGTACATCCAAAAGCTTAGAGCCAACCTCGATGTGTATGAGAAGATTCTCAGCAAGCAGAAATACCTGGCTGGAAATGTATGAGGATAATCGTCCAATTACTCGATATGCCTGTCGCTCATGAGATTGCAGAACGTGACGCTCGCTGACCTGCAGCACTTGCCTTACGGAACCCTACTCTTTGCAATGGGTTATGGTGATGAAGTGACGAAGAGGCCCAGCGTAGCCAGGTGCGACACCTCCGAACTGGCAGTATAAACGGTGTTGACTTGGTTTCTAGGTGGTGGAGCGAGATCTCCAACAGGCCTTCTTGGTTGGCTGTCAAGGATGGGGCGTAAGCCGATGAAACAACAAGTTTGGCAATGCAAGGTATATGTGCAAATTCCTGTCGGTCGTCGAGTACGCAGTGTATGTTTGTGTGATTGTATGATGTTCTTGTAAAGTTATTGAAATAGTTTGTAAAATTGAGGTAGTGATATGATCGAGGAAAGGCACCCACGTGTATTGAGTGTTTGGGTCTAGCGTGAATCCCGGGAGATTCGGAGGACCTTTCGCGAGATCTGTTTGTACGATTTCGGGTAAATAGATGAACCGATGGTGCATGGCAAAAAAAGATGCCTTGCTTTGCACACAAGGACTTTAGAAAATCATCACCGGGCGCGTACATGTGATTGCTCAATGGCTCAATGATACGGCTTTCAAATGTTGACGGGTTCAAGGAGAGTACGCACCGCAGCTCTGCAGCTGATGAAGTGAATCACAGCCTGGCCATCAAAGACAATAGTCCAATGCCACTGATCCTTGGGGCCAAGTGGATACTAATAATGGGTCGGCCTCTACATGACAACTCGACTTACAATAGAATCGCTCGGAGAGGTACCTGGACGTCGGATTAACTGCCAAGCGACTCCCGACCCTGATAATTGAGGTCGGAATGAGACTTGGAGCACATTTGGCAGCCTTGATTGGTATATCGTGTACTTATCGGTGTGAGACCCACTGTAATACTGACCTGGCCAAGTGCAAAGTTTAGTTTCTAGTACACGGCGGTTGAAGTTGAAGTTCTTGGCAGTGAACCGCCACATTTCCTAAAACGCATATTCGTGGGGTTTCCCGGGCCTCTCCATCCACACCACCGTTTTGTTTCACGTCCACTGCACATGTGAACATCGTTCTTTAGCAAGTACGTCCACGACGCGTATCTTTTCGCGATCCAACAAACTTATCGAGCTCAGGTTCATCATATTCGCTGTAAATCACACTCAAATCACTCGCGCTCCTTTGCTCAAGTGGCCATCGAGAAATGCCTCCACGTGGCGCTCCTCAGCAATTCAACACGCTCAGTCCACAGAACTCAACGGCATCATCATCGATGCCTTCTTCTCCCGCAGCCGTCGCCTTTCCCCAGGCACGCTCGACCTCCCCCTCGGGTATCTCCCATTTCCTTTCAAAACCCTCGAAATGGTTCGGAAGGAAGGCATCGGACCCGCGTTCCATCTCCATCGGTCACGAGCCACGCCCAAGTACAAGCGCACCACCCAGGCGGCCCAAAATTTCCAGACCCACAGACCCTCGTCCCATTCTCTCGTCATCTTTTCAGTCAGAGCCCCACACAATGGACTCTGCCACCAGGTAAGCGCCCCATTTCATTCAACGTGGTTTTCTCCGTTTGTTCTAGTCGCGTGCATCCAATTTAATTTCGTGCCTCGTGCCATTCGTCACAAACTGACATCATCTTATACAGGTCCGTTGCAGAACTTGCGTTTAGACGGAAGAAGTCATTTGAATTAAATTCAGTATACCCTTCTTCTCAACACCCATCTTCCGATACTGAAGGCTCTCTTGGCGACCTTCGCAACATATCCCGCAAAACTTGGTCCAAGTCCGTAGATGACCTAAGAAGCTTCCCCGACCCTTCCAATTCAAAGGTCGACGTTTCCTTTCAGCACAGGATACATGAGTATCGTAATAGAAGCAGCAGTAGTGCCACCCTCCATCCTGCATCTCTCTCCAATAATGTCATCCCTTCGGGTCCGACCATGCAGTCTCTTCCGTCCGCTGCGGCAAATATAGCTGATATCCTTCCGGATGACTCTTTGACCATGAACGAGCTTAATATATCCATATCCGTCTCCTCTCCCACCTCCGAAGGCTTCGTTTTGCCCGACGATTCACCACCCACACCAACCGCACGCATGAACCCCTTCGCGCCTAGGTTACCCACGAAACTTTCTGCTTCCAAACTCGGCTTCTCCCCGAACAGTCCTAAACGAAAAGGATCGGGAGATTCAATGAAGCCTCTCGAAAGTGACAAATCTTCAGGCAATTCAACGACTCGTGGCGTTTTCCCTTTCAGTCTCACCGGTCCTTCTCACAAGCACTCGGCCTCCAACCTAGCACTACAGGCTTCCGCACACCAACCTTCTTCTTCGTTGCTAGCTCCACCCATCACCAACGATGTGCCCGAAGTTGATGATGGCCTAGTTTCCAGACGGACCTCTCAGATCACCTACAACTCTGGGTTTATCAATCGTCTGACGGATGCTGCGCCGATGATACAGGCTTACCAGCGATCCTACTGCACCCCTGCCAATTCAGCGTTGGCAAAGGGTTGGAAGCCTTTCAAGGCCGAGCTGAAAGGGTCAAAGATGTATTTCTATAAGTCACCGAGTGACAGAAGCGCTGCGATCAAGGAACTTTTCCCCACGGGCGTCATCTCGCCTAGCCTCGAAGACGTCATCGCGGAATCGGAAGTCTCCGAGGAATCCGGGAGGGCGGGAAGGATGAAAGAAGATGGCGTTGGGTCTATCGGGAGAAAGAAGCGAGCGTATTGGGGAAGAAGGACGCATCCAGAGCTAATGGTTGAAGATGGCCATATCGTAAAGGGAACGTTCGAAGCGCTCTTGCATGAATCTGTGTTCTCGACCACGTTCATCGTTCCTGCCTTGGACGTGAATCCGGCATCCGCGGAACAGTCTGCTGACGGGAAAAGTCCAGAGTGGCAGGATTTCTCTGCTGCAATCATCCTTTGCCTGCCTACCTTTGTGGATCGGGCCAAGTTTGAGAACGAATTTACCCGCCTATGTTCCAATTTGGTCAACGGAGCAGAGGCGGACATCAAAGAGACTGAGCGCGCCAGGGTCGTTTGGATGGCCCAGGAATACGTCAGATACCACGGTACCCCATCCGACGAGTCCGGTTGGCAGGAGTTCTTATCCAGCACCATTCCCGACGTCAACATCAATCCTCTATCCATTAATGGCGGTGTGCCCAAATCTGTTTCCACTCAAGCGATTTTTGCGCCATCTCCGAAGCCGAACCTGGGAAGCCCCCAGACGGATGGTGCGAACATGGTCTCTCCGAATCTCGCAACGTTCTCTCCCCGACCTCAAGATGGCAAAATGGTTTCCTTGATGGATGCGCTGGGAACGTCTACCACTACTCCGCCAAAGGCGCTCAGTTCTCGGCAGCAGCGGCCACAGCTTCTGTTCCCCGACGCAGCGGAACGACAGCCAAGAATCTGGGCCATGCTTGCTCAAGATGGTCTCTCTCGTCAGATCCTTTCACTGCTCGATCCTCACCTGATCGCTCTCAGTCTTCAAATATTCCATCAGCGCGCGTTCCAGAGTCTTCCCCACAATTTGACGGCCAACCATGTACTCGGACTCGACGCCACTGCCGGCGCTTCCGACGATGCCGATGAGGCCCACGCAGAGGAGTTACCGCACCCGACCAAGTTTTTCGGCAGCGCTGATCATCCGCATTGGCTGACAAAGTTGCTCTTGATGCAAATCCTTGGCTCGGATTCGTCCAATACAAACAATACACACCTTGACCGATCGTCGCGCACCCATTCTCGTTCCGAAGTCATCTCCATCTGGGGCAGGGTTGGAGAGCTCTGCCGTATCGCGGGTGACGAATGTTCCTGGAAAGCTATATCGGCTGCGTTGTGCTCTCGTCCTGTAGCCAGATTGACCAAAGCCTGGAGGCGTGCTGATCGACAGAGCGTCATTGCCGTCGAGTCGTGGATCTATCCCGAAAATGACGGGCATGTAACCTCTGCTAAAGAGCCAATGGTGACTGCTTGGGGAGGGGACACGAAGGAGCAGATACGCTACGAACTGGATCGCGCGAGAAATCACATGGACGAGTATTGGGTTACCGAGCCGCTTTTAAAGGCGCAGAGTATTTTCGAGAATCTCAGCACACGCTTTGCTCTCTGTTCGAGGACGCCCGTCGAGTGTGCCTCGCTTGCTCAGGACATCAATAGGCTGGTTTCGCTTTGGGAGGACTTGTCTGACGGGAAGGGCGTACAGAATGCGTTTGCTCTCAAATTCCAGCGGTACGTTTCGTCGTGCGATGACTTGCGAGATAGAAGCTGATGCGTAGTACTAGCATCGACCAGTTCATGTCGCTTTCTTTGGCTGCCGAACCGCGGAGGAAAGGATTATTTGAACCATTTTTCTGGAATCAGTCTAATGCTACGCCTCATACACACTGCCATCCTCTGGTTCCCCTTCTCTTTGTCGAACCTTTGCCCACTGTCTCTCTGATTGATCGAGGTCAGGTGTGGAGGGGTCGTCTTGAGAGCGGGCCGACCAAACTCGGCGTGGACGAGCTTCAACAACTATGCAACCTCGACACTTCTCTGCGAACGTTTGCGAAAAACGATGCACCGACGAGCAAAGACAAATTGCTCAAGATCGGAGACGTCGATCTAGGAGGAACCGCTATTCCGGTGTACGATGGGGAACTGCTTCTCGTGGCCCGCTCTGACATGGATCCGGGTTCGGCTTCGAGGCCAGCGTCGCGCGCTCCGTCTCGTCCACCTAGTTCGGCGATTGAAACATCGGGCAGCGAAAGGACGATAGTTCGAACGCCTTCTATACGAGTGAAGCCTGGCTCTTCGCAGGGACTCGAGCGCAAGAGCAGCGTGCAGCGGAGGAACTCGCTCCCTGCCATATCCCAACGCGCCAATCACCAAGTGATGACGGAGGTGTCCACCGAACGGCCAATTCGAGTGCTTGTGCAGGCCGGGACGCTGGACAGGCTGGTGAACGTGCTCATTCACGGTCTCAAGGGCGTTTCGGTCGCGGTGGCAGACGATAACGGGGAGACGTCGTTGCGGGATGGGAATACGAGGGATTTGATTATCGATCGGTCCGAGTTTGCGCGGGTGTGGTGGAACATGTTTCGCAGTTTCGTGACGCCGTATGTGTTTTTCGAGGTGAGTACGAGGTTCCTCCCCCCTCTTCTGGGAGGCTAACGAGAGGTAGCTTTTACGCAAACGGTTCGTGGGGAGTCGACCCTCGAGCAACACCACTCCAAACGCGCCTATCCACGTTGTACAATACCGTTCAGAGATATTTGGGGTCGTGAAGGAGTGGATTACCACTGGCGGGGGCGCACATGACTGCTTGGATGAGGTTCAGCTGTACGAGACGGTCAGAGCCTTTTTGGAAGCACCGCTGGATAGATGTGTGCCCGACTGTCCTCCGGCCGACGACGATGACGAACTTGCTCGTGCCTGGGACGAGTTGGAGGTAACAAGGAAGAACGCGCTGTCGACGTTCTTGTCACACACGTTGCGTCCACCGTCGGTCGCGTGTGCCGTCCCCCGACCCAAAGAGACATCCTCGCGTGGTCGAGCTTTCGGGAGTCTGGCACCGGATTTCGATCGAGTGGCTGCTGAAGATTTGGTGGAGGATTTGAACGCGATGGGTTTTGCTGCGTTCAGTAACGTCACGGAGGAGGTACGCGCTTGTTTTCTACACGAACTGTGCTCCATTGACGTTCGCACCAACAGGATTTGTTCATCACTGCTGATTTGCTGGAAGTACAAAGCGCTGACCGGACGGGCTGGTTCTCGACCCGGGAGACGAGCTACTTGGATGACGTCGACATTCAGACGATGTATTCACATCTCATGGACGTCGAACCGTCGTCGTTGGTATCGGACTCTCAGGACTCGGTTTATCGCCTTCTTCCGCCCAGCGTCCGGAGTTGTATACGTGCGTACAATATCCTCCGCAAATGGGTCATCTCGAAGTTCGTTGTGCCGAAATTTGGTGTTCGGAGCCGACAAGCTCGGATGGACTTGTGTTTGCGAGCCATAGAGATCGCGCGCATGCGTAGTCTCGAGGCGGGGTTGGGGATGGGATCGGGGACGGGGACGGGGACGGGCGGTGGGTTTGCTGATCCTCAGGAACGGGAACGACCTGTGGTACGATCGTTTGTGGAAGCTGTCCTGACAGCAGCGATCCTGAGCCCCGAGAGCCGGATGCATCAGCGACCTTGGCAGAACATTGCACACATGCGTGGGGTGCAGTGCGACAGCCTAGGCGCATTGCTGTCGCGACCTACGATTCCCAAATCGAAGTCGTCGTCATCGTCATCGGGGGACCATCATCCGCTCATCGTCGACGTGAGTTGGCTTTTGGAGCGGATACTCGAGATTGCGAGTATACCGAACACGGTGACGATATCGTCGGAGGATCCGCAGTCGATTATCAATCTGGATAAACGCAGGTAGGTGTCTTTTGGGGGGCATGATCGGTGTACTGACATCTTCTGTAGACACATGTGCGACGTCATACTTAATACGCCAACGCTGCTCAATACGCATGGCCGTTCGAGGGAAGACGTCGACCGACGGGATTTCGAGCGCTTGAACAACATCGAACAGGAAGTGAGCGGCCTTCACTTTGACCTTCGCGGCATCAAGGAGGAAGCGCAGCGAGAAGCCCTTCATGCCCAGACCAGCGGGTCTGCCCCTGCGAAAAAGGTCGTCCGACCTTTCCAGCGCCTTGTCACGCTCCAGCACGAGAAGAACAAGCGGGACAAGTACCTGTACGATCGGCTCAGCAAAGACAAGAAACAGGAGCAGTTGCGGATGGAGAAAAGGGACGAGTACCTGAACAAAGTGATGCGCCCCCGGAAACCGATGACGCAGGCGCAGAAGCAACACCGCATGAAGAAGAGCTATTCGTCCGCGTTCTTCCAGCTGATGCGGCCCATTTCGAGTGCGTTCACGGACCATGCGGTAATTGCGAAGAAGTCGCCTGCGGAGCTGGACTTTTCGCCGTCTGGGAAGCCGTCGCTGGTGCTTTCGGTCGTGGGTGCCAAGGTGGCGCAGTTTATCAACAACGAGCGGTCGTATATGTTCCAGCTGGACACGGAGGAGGGGGAGCAGTACTTGTTACAAGCGATCTCGAGGCAGGAGATGACGAAATGGATAGAGACGATCACGAACGTGTCCAAGGTCGCTGCGAAGCGACGGTTGACGTACCTGGGCAACTCTCCCAAACCTCAGTTGTCTGACCATATCATCGATCCTGTCGGGGTATCGTCGGCGTCGCGGGATCCCTCCGCTGGTGCGTGTTACTCTCGCGTTTTGCGATGATTACGAGACTGATGCGAGATGCTTTATAGTCTTTAGTGTGGAACTGCAATTTTTGCTGGAACGCGAAGCGGATGGGATGGAAATCCCACCTGGAACGGTGCCTTCTGTGATTGCAAGTTGTCTGTCGGCCGTCGAGACCCGTGGGCTGAGCGAAGTTGGCATCTGTGAGTTCCGTCTTCCGGTCGCGGAGGCAACTGTTTTATGCGTTCCTAGATCGTATTGCTGGAGCCACTTCCGAGATAAACACCCTGCGCGATGCGTTCAACAGGGGCGAGATGCCTATTACCGCGTGCTCGGACGTGTATGCGGTCTGTGACTTGATAAAGTCGTGGTTTAGGCTTTTGCCAGAGCCCGTGTTCCCTTCGGCGGCGTACTATGCCGTTATCGAGGCGATCAGTGGGTCGATTTGATTGCGCTATATACCCCGTTTTCTGACTCATCACAGAGGTGGAAAATCTGCATGCGCGGTTGTTGAGCATTCGAAGCGTCGTCCATGCTTTGCCGCGTGCCAACTTTGATTTGCTGAAGCGGGTCGCTGAGCATCTCGACAAGTGCGTCTTTTTTGTTTATTTTGGGCCCTGAGAAGCATGCGACGCGTTCGTTCCAACAGAGTCACCGATTTTGAGGAGCAGAACCACATGACGGCAGAAGCGCTTGCGATCGTGTTCAGTCCGAACCTCTTGCGGGCGCCTCAAAACGACTTTGCGCTCATCCTGGCCAATATGGGACATACGCATAAGCTCGTCAAGGCGCTCATTACTCATGTACGTTCGCTGTATCGGAGAGATGTGTGGGCGTGACGGCTGATTGACTGCAGTTCCATGTCTTATTTGACGAAGATTACGAGGCGGAGAATGATGTGGAAGAGGATGACATGGAAGCGCCGATCCTGGAGGAAGAAGAAGAAGAGGAAGAAGGGATTCCTCCATCCCGATCGACACATACTGGGGACGAGGAGTAAGGTGGTGGCTTGTACATTCAAACCCGATTTTCTAGCGTTGGTGAACGGACACTCGTGTTGTGTTAACTTTCCTTTTTTTTTCTGGCATTCATCGTCTTTTTCACTACTAGTTCTCTCCCTTGCTTGCCATCGTCTCCTTTCAACGGCACACTTATCACATTAATGGACATGTACATACACACACACACTGCACAAGGCACTCCCCCCTCTCTTGAAGTACTCTTTACTACTAGATCCCCCATTCCTTTTTCTGGTTTCACATGATATGTTAGTCTGGAACTGGCACACAATTCATTATTGTACTGCAATCTACTGTCCTAGTCGTCCTCGTCCCAATTACCTGCTTGCTGAGGTACTTTTGGTCCGCCAGCAGGCTTGCTCATGATGATGCTATCCACGCTCAACACCGAGACGGCAGCCTCCGTCGCAAGTTTAATCGCCCACGACTTGGCGGCCAGGGAATCGAGAATCTTGTAATCGGTGGCTACCAGCGTGCCATCCCGCTCAGCCTGATGTAGTGTGGTCAGTCTTGCAACAACGCCAAAAGTCAATCGCAGGCGTACCTCGACGTCGACGCCCCACGCCTCTCCGCCCTTTTGCTCGTGCTTTGCCCACAGCCGGCTGAGCACCTCGTTACCCTCCGCCCCTCCGAGCGCGTTCTCTGCGAGCATCCGGGGTATGACCTCGAGCGCCGTCGCGTACCGCTTGACGCCATGTTGTGCGAGACCCTTGAGCCCGCTCCCGTACGCATCCACACGCTTAGCGAGCTCGAGCTCTGTCGCGCCCGCGCCGGGTACGAGCCGTGCGTCCTTGAGGAGCGCCTTGATGACGTTCACACCGTCGTCGATCGCGCGCTCGAGATCGTCCAGATGGTTCGCAGTCGCGCCTCTCAACACGATCGTCGCCGTGCGCGTTTTTTCGGTGGGTACGAGGGTGTCGTAGCCTGATTCGTCCGTGCGGAGTTGGCGGAGGACGGTGACGCGGTCGCCGCCGATCTCGGTGGTCTCGAAGACGTCGACGTAGCCTGCTTCTTCGGGTGTGGGTGCGCCGATGCGGGCGAGGGGGGTGGCGTTGACGACGCGGCTGACGCGACGGAGGTCGAATTTGGAGAGGACTTTGAGGACGGCGATGTCGAACCGGTTGAGGTAGTGGAGGGCGAGTTCGCCGACCGAGGATCCGGCGATGATGACCTTGACGCCCGCGTCTGCGATCTCTTTGAAGATCTGGAGGTGGTGGTCAGCATGGAGCGACAGAGACGAGACGACGAGGGGACCACTGACTTTTTCTAAATGTTTCTCCTCTCCCCGTGTAAAATTGAGCATCTCGTCGGCGTTTTTGATGAGGACTGTGCCTTTGGTTTCGGTCTGGGCGACGTCGAGCGCGGAGGTGAAGACGGCGACCTTGGCTCTGGTGACCTTTTTGATGATGCCCTCTGGCTCGCGACCGAAGACCATGCCTTGTACTACGCGGCTTCCGGCGAGGTTACCTCCCATGATCTTGACGACACGTACGTTGTCCACGTTGAAGTTTTTTGGGTTGGTGGGCATGACTGCCAGTGCGGCCTCTGCGACGAGGGCCGATAGGGTATCTTCGAACCCGTATTGTTTTGATGCGATGGCAGGTTTGAGCGCCTCTGCAAGGGAAGATTGCGTGAACGGAGAAGGTAGGCTAGACGTGGACAGATCTCGAGGGGGTGTCAGTCGCGTTTCGATCGCACGCGTCGAGTAGACATACTCTCGAGCTCTGCGAGCGCTTTCGTGCATGCGAGATTGTATCCTTTGATGACTTCGCTCGGATGTAGACCCATGATGAGGAGGTGTTCTGCTTTTTTGAGTAGCTCGCCGGCAAAGATGATGACTGCGTTGGTGGCGTCGCCCATCTAGATGAGGGGCATGGTCAGGCAGAACTGCGATCTGGTGAAGAACGGGCAGAGGTTACCTCGGATTCCTGAGCCTGCGATGCCATGACGAGCAGCTTTGCAGCTGGATGTACGACCTCGACTTCTTTGATGATGGTAGCGGCATCGGACGTGACGAACAATCGACCGAGGTGATTGATCACCAGTTTATTACGACCTGGTGCATCGCGAATGAGTGGAGCGAGAAAAGACACGAAGTTCTACGCACCGTTGGGACCGAAACTCGTTCGTACGAGATCTGATAACTCCGAGACGGCCTGGATGTTGCGCAACACAGCGTCCTCGAGTCCTTGGAGGTGCTACGACGAGATCGGTCAGTTCTGTTAGTTCTGTTGGGGCCATCGTCGTACTTTGTAGCCATCCTTGAAGATCTGGATGTTGTTTGCCTTTGGAACTTTGAGCGACATGGCAAGAGCGTAATTAGCGGAGTCTAATAAGATGGTTCTCAAGATACTCGGAGTGTTGCTACCTTCGTCGTATTATGTGCACGTCTTGGTTGCCATTCTCGTCGTCGTCGTCGTTCATGCCTTTGCTCAAGGAAGAACGACAACCCGCGAGCGCGACATGAACACCCGCGTCGTCCTCGTCACCGTGAGTTTTGTCTTTGCCTTTTTCTCGGTCCATTCACACTCGTTTTTTTTTTATACAGGGAGCCTTCACCCCGCTCGGGCTCACGCTCATCCAGAACCTGGCCCAGCGAGGTGCACATGTCATCGCACTCTCCCCCAAGCCGATCGACCACCCCGAGGTGGAGATCCTGGTCGAACTCGTGCGTTCGACGACCAAAAACGACCACGTCTACGCAGAAGAGTGCGATCTGTCTACGTTGGCCTCCGTGCGGTCGTTCTGTACCAAGTTCCTCACGGGCAAGGAGACCCGTCTGGACGCGATCGTCTTTGCGCACGAATACCAGCCCATAGGCTCGTTTCTCGCTCCCGAAGACACAGAGGAACTTGCAAAGCGTCGACGAGCGTCCTCGTTGGCTACGTTCTTGATGCTCACGTTGCTCCTCCCCATCCTGCTCGTCGCACCCATGGAGCGCGACATCCGCATCATCAACGTCGTCAACCCGTTCTATGCAGCTGCGTCCCCGACGTATTCGCTGACGCAGGCGCTTCCACCGACTGCTCCGCTCTTCAAGCTGGAAGGTCGGAGGTCTGTCGAAACCATCATTTTTATGCGCCATCTACAGCGCGTTCTGGATGCGCTTCCGTCCGGTGGCCAGGTGCCCAAGACGGACGAGACGTCCGTCCGAGTGGTGAGCGACAAGGTTCAAAAGTCGAACATAGTCGCTGTCTCTGTCTCTCCCGGAATCAGTCGTGCAGATACCATTGCCACCCTGCTCAAGGCCAGCAGCCAGCCGGGATGGTCAGTGCTCGGGACAATCATGTAGGTCGTTCTCGCCCGTATTCTACCAGCCATTCCTCATGGTTTGCTACAGCTACTTCATCGCGCAGCCACTCCTGAGATTGTTGACCAAGTCTCAGACGGCCACGGTTCAGTCTGTACTGCACGTACTCTTCCTTCCGACTCCGTTCAAGAGCGCTCGGACGTCACCTTCTGAGCCTTCCACCGGAGATGCTCCAGAGGAGGTTTTGAAGGCGGGAGCATTGTATCGAGAATGCGCGGTCGTGCATCTGCGAATACCCACGCCAGATGGGATACCCTCGGGAAGCGGAGAGCAAAAGGACGGATCGATGCCAGACGACAGGGAACTGGGTGGCGTACACCTCGGTCAATCCGTCTGGGAATCTTTCGAGACGGCGCTGAAAGAGTGGGAAAGAACCGTTCCTGCTTCTGACAAGGAAGCTGCTGGTGACGATACCCCATCCATGGATACCAGCTCATAGTATGCACATTTTGGATAGACAAACCATTGTCGTGGATAATTTATTATTGAAAGACATGACGCAAGCTAGCAGTCGTAAATACAATAAAGTGATGCCATATGTAGAGACGACATCCTCTACTCGCGATGAATTAGTATATATATTGACGGGAAGAATCATACATTATCCCGCTCCAAGTCGTCAGCTATCGACTCGACGGCCACCTTGGGTTTCAGGAGCGTCGTGGTCTTGAACTCGACCGCGTCACCCTGCACCACTTTCTCTGACCTCTGGAGTCCTAGTGCAGTCGTGCACAGCACGGCTTTTCCTTGTGAGTCGTCGGCACTTGACTCGAAATTCTCCATGGTAGCCTTGTCAAACTTGTCGCCCGAGGCGGCGTTCATGGGCCACAAGTCGGCAGAGGTGACCTCTTCGCCCATCGCCTTGTTCAACCGCGATGCCATCTTGACGATGTTGGAGATGCGCTCGCCAAACTTTTGCGTGAAGTCGCGATAGGTGTCCTCGTAGCTCTTGGTGCATCCTGCGGCGACGAGGATGATGACGAGGGTGTCGGAGATGTGGGCGACCATCGTCCCGTGGAGGTCAGCTTCCTGTAGAGCCACTTTCTGTGCGTGTGCACGTGTCAGGGCACGCCAGCGACCGCCCACCGCTTGCGTTTCTGGTACGACTGTTAGCGTGCGTCTAATAATATAAAATTTTAAAAGTCACCTGTTTCGCGGATGTCGTTGTAGATCTCTGCGAGTGGCTGCTCGGCCTGGAGGCCATCAAAGTCCCAAGTCATGATAATCCAGCGCGAAAACTCGACGCTTGCGCCCTGCAACGCGATTTGCACGAGGAGTGGGTCCTCGCTGTGCAGCACGGAGCTGAGCAGATGCGTCAGGTTGGACCCCATGAGCTCGGTGATCCTGCTGCTGGCCTCCTTGATCTCGTCTGCGTGCGCCTGCTGGCGTGCAAAGTCAAACGAGTCGGAGATGAAGGCGGATGTCTGAAGGATCTCGACATTGAGGGCGTCGACGAGACCGATGACTTCGGCGCCGGAGAGCGTGTCGGCTTTGGTGAGGTAGACCTGAGCGCCCTTGAGCTCGCGCGAACGAGTGTCGAGGAGAGCAGTGAGTTCGTCATGTTTGGTCTGCGAGTGCTGGAGCTCGCCGCGGAGGTTCTTGAGGTCGGCGTCCCTGAGCTCGAGCTGGCGCCTGAGACCGTTGAGGTCGACCGTGAGTCGCTGGTTCTGAGCCAGTGCCTTTATCTTTTCGTCCTCCTCTCTACGCAGCGCTTGTTGCGTCGCCGTTCTGTTCTCCTTCTCCTGTTTGAGCGAGCGCGAGACGACGGTGGCATCGTCGGAGGCCTTTTGATGAGCGGCCTTGAGCTGGACGACTTCCTCTTTTAGTTTCCGGTTCTCCTCGGCACTGGCTTTGAGTGACTCCTCGAGTTTTTTGACCCTCTCCTCCTGCTCCCTCTCCCTCTCCTCTTCATCCTGGGACTTTCTGCCCGTTAAGGCCCTGATGATTCTGACCGACAGACCCGGCATGAAGCGCATAAAAACCAAAGGGAGCCCTGCAAACGCGATAGGAAAGACCCAATATCTGGACGGCGTGAACGCAAAGGTCGACAAGTTCATAGCAAAAGCAAGCAAGTTACTAACGAAGAAAATAAAATCAAGGAGGGGTAAACTAGCGATCGGCGGGCATTTGAATGTTCTTTTGGTACCGACTCGGACCACATGGCGGGGGTGCTATAGAGGCGTGTCGCCTCGTGTCGTGATCACTAGTATCCTTCTTACTAGGAACGACACGTTGTGTCGGCGTTTTTCTCTTTGGGAACAACTACGCCTCGCACATTTCATTTCGTAGGTGGGCGTTCACCAGCAATGCAGCTTTACGCCAAGTGGTGACAAGTTGCAAGTCACCATGAGCTTGCTGATAATGAATGCCGTTCCATCCAGCTCAGCTCAAATAAAAAGCCGTCTCCTAGCACGACGTGGCTCCCTCACGTCTGCTCGCCGACCCACCCCACCCCTCGCTAGAGGAGCACGCGATCCAAATACGTCACACACATCTCGCTCATTCTTGGAGGGATGCTCTCCCGAAAACCTTATCTAGGCCGTTCACGTGGGCTCGTTGTCGCGTTCGACGTCGGCACCACCTTCAGCGGCGTCTCGTACGCTATCCTGGACCCAGGCGAAGTACCCAAGATTCAAGGCGTCACGAGGTTCGTTGTCATCCCCTCTTCCTCCCCCCTCCCTCGTGTCCCGCGCTTGACGGCTGATGCGTGTGATGTCGTTAACAGATACCCGGCACAGGAACATGTAGGCGGTGATTGCAAGATACCGTCCATCCTGTATTACGACCAGCATGGCACTCCTCGTGCCTTTGGCGCGGAGGCGCTGCAGGATCACATCATCGAGCAAGCAGAGGACGAACAATGGGTCAGGCTCGAGTGGTGCGTGTTCAGACCCTCATCCGATTGTGCGGCCTAGATGACACCGCGGTCACAGGTGGAAGCTACACCTGCGAGCCAAGCACCTCGCTGCTTCGCACATCGCTGACGACGACATTCCTCCGATTCCGCTGGGCAAGTCACCCGTCGACGTCCTAGCGGACTTTATGCGCTACCTGTTCCACTGCACGCAAAAGTACATTGAAGATTCACATGGAATGAACCTCTGGAAGTCGCTCGAGAATCACATCCAGTTCGTGCTCACCCATCCGAACGGATGGGAAGGTCAACAACAAAAGCAGATCCGGCGTGCAGCGGTGATGGCAGGTCTCGTCTCGGGTTCCCCCGAGTCCCAGGAGCGGGTACATTTGTTGACGGAGGGCGAGGCCAGCTTGCACTATTGCGTTTCCAACATTCTGGCGTCGGAAGCGCTGTCGAGGATACCTATACTTTCGACTGAACAGTCTCAGGCTGGTCAAGAGGACGAGCAACCGCGTGAGCAGGGCGTTGTCATCATCGACGCTGGAGGAGGAACGATCGATTTGAGCGCGTATTCCATGAAATTGTCCCCTGCATCGTTTGAGGAGATTGCACCTGCAGAGTGTGAGTCGCGTTTCCCTGAGATGGCAGTCATAGCGTCTAATCGAGCGATCGACCAGGCCGCTTGCAGGGATCCGTGTTGGTTACGCGGAGGGCTGCTGGCTTACTCAAGAGTAGGTTTCTGTACAGGTTTCCTGGAATGCGGACGCTCATGACGTCCGTAGGGAAACTGGAAGGTTCAAAGTATTGTAACCCAGATATATTGAAACAGATGACGGAGATCTTCGATAAGACGGCCAAGCTTCGTCTCCGTAACGCCGAGGATCCTCAATACATCAAGTTTGGCACCGTCCGCGATAAGGATCCCCAGTATGATATACGTTCTGGTCAACTTCGACTCTCAGGGTAAGTTGGCTTTCATCCGTGGAACCGGATACTGATGTCTCTCTAGAAAGATGGTCGCAGACCTTTTCGAACCCTCAATCAGGGATATCATTGATGCGTTCAAGAAGCAACAACAGGCGTCTTCGACCCCCATCACGGTGAGGTTGACCCTATGGCTTGTTCCGGTCAGCTTTTGATTCCTTTCCAGTCCGTCTTCCTAGTAGGGGGCTTTGCCGCAAGCGAATGGTTGTTCTCGTGTCTTCGGAGATACTTCGATGCCCTCAACATCAACCTTTGTCGACCCGATAGTCACGTGTACGTTCTCCAGATAGATGACATGCGCCAACAATGAGCTCACCTAGAGGTCAGGAACAAGGCTGTGGCAGACGGTGCAATATCCTACCACCTCGACCACCTCGTCTCATCACGGGTCGCCAAGTTGACGTATGGCACCGAGTGCAGCGTTCCGTATAACCCCTCGGACAGCGAACACCGTGCGAAACAAAAGAACATTTACCGCGGACCGTCTGGGCAACTGGCCCTTCCAAACGCCTTTGCTTCCATCCTGACGAAGGTGAGCCGACGGGATGTCAACGTGTCCCGCACGCCTCGTATTGACGCTCGTCTTCAAGGGCACACGTGTTGCCGAGAACCAAGAGTTCCAAGAGTCGTTTGCGGTTCGTCGGTCGTCTCAGGTGGCGTGTAATTCCATGGAAATTGGTATCACGTCCTATCGAGGACCGCTGGACCAGCCGACGTGGACGGACAACGAACGAGGTGCGTGTTCGAAAAGGCTTGTCATGAGCGGGCCCAACGTTGTCACAGATCAATTCTCGACGCTGTGCACCGTGCGTGCGGATACGACCAAGTTTGCCAAGTCGCTAACGCCGAGACGAACCGCCGAGGGGTCGTTGTACTACGCGTTGGAGATCAAGGTCATCTTGTTGTTTGGGTTGACGGAGCTCGCTGCGCAGGTGAGCTGGATGGAGAACGTGAGTGTTTGTGTTCTATCTATCTTCCGCCTACTTACGTCTACGGTTTGACTGGACCAGGGGGTCGAAGTTCGGTGAGTTTTTCCATTTGTGAGATCGGATGGGGCTAATGGGATATTGCGCAATAGGACCCCGGCTGTGTTGGTGTACGATGATACCGCATGATGGCGTTTCGACTGGAGCACTATGACGATAATATGTCACTCACTTGTAATTGTACATTAGGAATGGAGCATTGGAATTTTGGCAGGTTTATTGTGTTTCTGCGCGCGGCCAGACCGGAATCTTCGCGATGAAGTCCATTGGTCGCCGCGAGTTCAGTCTAGGTTGTGATTCATTGGGAAGCTCGGAAATGAAGTCGACATTGTCGTTCTGTTGTTAGGGAAATTGCAATCCCAACACAGCGTCCTTTGATCGTTGCAACGTTTAACGGTCGGTCCTTGAGGCAGTACAGGCTAACGTAGGCTTTAGGCCTGTGATGTGAGGTCATCGGAGTAGTCCGGATGCAGTGATCACTACCCCGATTTTCAGTTCCGACTCATCACGCTGCCAACACCAACTGCAAAAATATGTTGAAGAAGTTGAATTCTAGAACAATGGCGCGGCTGCCCAGACCAGTTCTTGAAAAGTCAAGAAGAACGGGCGTCGCGTATAGTATGTACACAAATCCACTGCATCTCGCATTTGGGCCACGCATCTTCCAACTTCCATCATTCACTTCGAAGGCCCGCACGCTTATACTATTGTGGCAGAAAGGTTTTCTAGATGACTCGTGTTGGCCATGATGGTCACCCCATCGAAACTTCTGGGCATCGTGATAGGCAACATGAATGTGTGTGCCTCGTTGTAGGGTACGAACATCAATTTCAATTCTCGATATGGTACTTTTTAGTGTTTGCCATCAACAACTGACCTCCCTGCGATACGGTGATCACAGCGCGCCGCAGCCTGGCCAAAGCACATTACGCGTTTGTAGGCGCGATTCATTGCCCAGTATCTCCTCCTGTCTTTCTCTCCTATCCAGGTTCCTGAACAATGTGTTCAGTTGTATCAGGGTTAGCGGGCGCTCGATCTACAACCATTTTACTACCCTTACGTGCGTCATGCTCTCCCGTGCTTTCTGTGACATACGTTATGGGTGGCGCGTGCCCAACGAATTATAAACCTGGCATCACTTTCGCCTCGCTGACCCGTCTCAACCGCATATACTCCATCGCTTTTCACACATGTTTGCACGAGAACCGTACGCGGGCCTGTCTCGCAAATTGGTATTGGCATTCGATGTCGGCACCACTTTCACTGGGGTCTCCTACTGCATCCTCGATCCTGGGGATGTTCCAGAGATTCGTGCCGTATCCAAGTAAGAGGGGTTGTATGATGGGCGGACGACGGAAATCTGATCTCGGACAGATTCCCAGGACAAGAGAGTACTGGCGGTGATAACAGAATACCTTCTATCATGTATTACGACAAATCGGGTTCGCTTCGCGCAGTTGGTGCGGAGACTCAAGAGAAGCATACCGTCGAGTTAGCCACAAGCGAGCGGTGGACGAGGCTCGAATGGTGAGGAGATCATCATCTTCGCAATGGCAGGCGGTGCTGCTGACGTTCGACTTGCAGGTGGAAACTTCACCTCCGTGCGAAACACCTGGAGGCATCTCATTTTACGGATGCCGATATCCCTTCCCTTCCAAAGGGAAAGACGGCCGTACAGGTTTTGGCCGACTTCATGGGATACCTATTCAAGTGCTCCAAAACATACATCACGGAAACGCAAACCTGTCTTTGGGAGTCGCTCGAGAATAACATCGAGTTCGTTCTGACGCATCCGAATGGATGGGAAGGCGCACAGCAGCAGCAAATCCGGCGTGCTGCTGAGCTTGGAGGGCTTGTTCCCCCCGGGGAGGGCCAGTCGCGGATTCAGCTCCTTACAGAGGGAGAAGCCAGTCTTCATTTTTGCGTCACTAATATTCTGGCCTCAGACGCGTTCGATGCAACGCCTATTTTGTGCTCGGACGAGCCGGAGGAAGTGGAAGAAGAACCACAGCCAGACCGTCAAGGGGTTATCATTATCGATGCCGGGGGTGGGACTGTCGACCTTTCTGCATACTCTATGAAGCTTTCTCCGAGATCTTTCAAGGAAATCGCTCCTGCAGAGTGTGAGTCGACGATCTGTCTGGTAACACTGTGACTAATTGAAACCCACAAACAGGTCGACTCCAGGGATCCGTTTTCATCACATATCGTGCGCACGCATTCTTGAGGGGTCAGTCGTGTCGACGTTTGAACTACCCTTTCTGACCCGTTATTCCTTTAGCTAAACTTGCCAACTCGCAATATGGAAGCGAGGAGAACTTGGATAACATGACAGAGATCTTCGACAAGACTACGAAATTGAGGTTCCGAAACGCTGACGATCCCCAATACATCAAATTTGGTGGCGTACGGGACAAAGATCCAGAGTATGATATTCGTTCCGGCCAGCTCAAGCTATCTGGGTAAGCATTGTCGCGCATCTAGAGATCTTTTTCTCATCAGAAGATCAGGCAAGACGTAGCCAAGTTGTTCGAGCCTTCCGTGGATGAGATCATCTCAGCCTTTGAGCAACAACGATCAGCTGCATCGATGCCGATAACTGTAAGAGTCCTCTTTCATGCCAGGTACCAATATGTTTATCGAGGCTATGGCCTGGGACAGAGCGTGTTTTTAGTGGGTGGCTTTGCAGCAAGCGACTGGCTGTACAAAAAGCTTATGGAGCACGTGAGTGCTCTTGGAATCACGTTTTGTCGTCCTCGTCAGCACGTGTAAGTCTTGTATGGATACATGCGCTGCCCTTCCTGAGGATCGTTGTCAGCAACAAAGCTGTGGCAGACGGAGCAGTCTCGTTCTTCATTGATAATCTTGTGTCATCTCGGGCTGCAAGATTCACATACGGAACTCACTGCAATGCGATGTACAACCAACACGATCCAGAGCACGTTGCAAGGAAAGACTATGCATTCGAAGGCGTGACTGGTTCTCTGGAGGTGCCTTACGCCTTTGAGTCTATTCTCAAGAAGGTCAGCAATCTTTCCAATGGTGACTCGTTCATTCGTTGACAGATCCTGTGCGCACACAAAGGGTACTGAGGTGTCGGAAGAGAAAGAGTTCAAGAAAGATTTCATTTTCGAAGAATTTGACCTCTCCCGTTGCGGTAGCATCCATGTAGACATTATAGCCTACAGAGGCATGCTGTCGGATCCTAGCTGGGTGGACGCAGAACCCGGTGAGTTTGTAGCACTTTCACCTACGGCTCGTTGCCGCTGCTAACCCTTCTGTTCATTGAAGACGCTTTCACGACCTTGTGCTCCGTACGCGCGGACACATCGAAACTCGCGGGAAGCATGCACCCCCACCAACTTCCCGGCGGCGCAGGGACTTATTATTCCATCCTGTTCTACGTCGTGTTACTCTTTGGTCTGACGGAACTCAAGGCGCAGATCAGCTGGATCGACAAGGTATTTCTTTTGCACGGATCTGTCAATACCGCTCATTCCCTGAACTTTTACTCTCTTTAGGGTGTCGAAGTCAGGTGAGTAGACACGTAATTGCGTACAAAGGTCGTTGCTCACCCTTTGCTTGGACTTTCAGGAGCCCAGCGTCGGTAGTGTACGAGGACACCATGGATTTGAAGCGACCGTGATGCGATGTTGTTGTACTAGGGAGTTGAGAAGACTGTGTTGGATAGTTTCTTGATGTATTTAGCTTCTTTCTCCGGTTTCCGGCAAAGTTTTTCTCGGCTTAGATGTGAACCTTAAGTTCAAAGCAGGGTTCATTGTTAAGGTTGCTTGGCCCCTGGTGCCCGGCCTTCAAGTTGTTCCTCCCTCCTCTTCCCTCATCCCACTACTTATCATGGTGCATATGCCGCTTCGCTTAATCAATGCGTCGTCGGTCACTCCTGCTCTTCGGGATCGCATGCCATAGCCGGCGGCTCCCGCCATCCACTTCCTCTCAGCCCACTACTGCAAGAAGTATAATATGCGCTGGTCAGTGAGCGTGTTGACAGTTTTTGTACCACGACGCCGAACTGTACATAGTACTAGTCACTATTTCTGCCGAATATCGAGCCGCATCATCCGAGCAGATGAGTTCCCAGCGAAAGCAAAACTGTAGACTCAGTACTTATTGTAATGAAAAGGGGGAACAGACGGAAAAAAAAGACCGCAACTGGCTACTTGAGAGAGAAAGGGAGGCGAATGCAAGGGTGAAAAATGCGTACGTGCAGTAACTTGATAAAACGTGATCGTCACGATGACACAAGCTGGAGTAGCTTGTCACCATCCAACGATTTACCAGCAATCCGGGCCAGCCTTTCCTCGTCCTTGTCGAAACCTGCCCCCTTCAGCATGATTGCCATGAACTGGAATGCGTTTGGAGCGTCAATGGCAGTATCGTCCAGGAATTCCGCCATTGGTATAAAGCCTGCTTCAAACACCTCAAACGAGCATTGGCCTTTGGATGATGCTTGGGCAAAGAATTTCGAAACGAGAACGGCGTCCGCCTCCCTGCTTTCTAGAGCATATTCCACCAACTTGTTCACGAGGCGGAAGCGGTGTTCTTTAGGAAGATTCGAGAAGTAGACATCCGCTTCTTCCATATTCCGAAGAGCGAAGAAATTTTTGCCGTCTTCATCAATCTTTTTCTTTGCGTCAGCCTCGGTCATTTCAACGGGTACCTCAGCTTTGTCCTCAGAAGCAGGAGGGTCGGCGGTAGTGGGTTTCGTGCGTGGCAAGAGCTGCAGCTTCTTCCTCTGGACGGGTTCCGGCGCTCCACCCTGTCCAAGGTCCACTGACGGGTTCCAGCTCGGGGGTATGCTGGATTTGGCGGTGGTGTCAAGTACCAGCTCAGGGTTTTGGTTAAGCATGGAGAACATGTTGGAACTCGAGCTCGTCCGAGATAGCGAATCACAGTTGATATTGGGGTCCTTCTTGGTGATGACGCTGCTGGGCCCCATGACCATCGGCGCACCCGCACCCGCACCCTTACTGATCTTACCAAATTGCGACAAGTCACCCGCCTTGGGCTGTGGCCGAGGAACCGAACCTCCAGCCGTATGCCAACCGTCCGGTCCAGATTCTACGTTTTGCTCATGTCCTGACCCCCCTCTAGAATGCATGCTGAGCTGACGTTGGTAGCTCTGGGTCTCTGCGGTTGCCTTCTCATTTGCGGCCTAGACACGGTTTTATTAACTTACCACCACAAGAAATTTACAAACACATACAGCTTCATGGACAGCAGACAAAGCCGTGGGCACGACCGCAGTGCCGCGCGCCGCCCATTTTCGATCACGGAGCTCGATGACATCCTATCGCGAGAAAACAAATCAGGAAAAGCACGCCGACACCCGAAAAGCATATGTTACCTGAAGCATGGACTGCATACGTGGGCTGAAGTCGGAACTCTTGCAAAGTTCTTTCATCCGCGCAAAGTACGCGTCCATATGTGCCCTTGCCTTGGGGATATCAAGTTGCTGACCAATGGCTTTCAACAATTGGCATAGACTCTCGATCTTCTCCTCCTCGGGATTTTCAACATTGCCCAGGAGTTTCTTCACATAGTAGCGCATGACACCTTCCGTAAGAATCTGGAACTTGAAGAGTTCGCCGACGAACTTGATGAGACCGAGGCCATGACATCTCGCCCTTTGAGCGCCATGATGATACCCGTCCGAATTGGTTGCTTCTTCGGTAACCCAACCGCGCTCAAAGTCCTCTCGGCAACGATCAAGGAGCACTTTCTGAAGAGCTGACCACCAGCGATAGGCTTGTCTTCCACGTTCCTGAAACCGTTATTTTGGATCTCGAGACTGATCCGTTCCATCATCTTGCGGCAGAGGCGCGCATACATCTCACTCCACGCTGCCTCGACCATCGCTTTCTCAAACACGAGCCTGATGACCTGGACAAGCGTATGGCCATCATTTTCGTTTTTACTCTTGTTCGCCCAAGCGGTGGTTTGGTCGGAGATGGAGTCGAATTTCTCCAGTGAGCTCGTTAAGGAGGGCCTTGACTTCGCGATCCACGAGTTCAGGTGATTCAGTGTCGGCCGCGGGCTTGCGAACCATACTCGTAGCGATCATCTCAAGGGGGACAACCGGCTCGAGGGTCTCAAAAATAGGCGCAGCACCTGTGGAACCAAAGCCTGGTCCCTTGCCTTGTTGAGAGAGAGCAATCTTGTTCGCATCTATACGTCTCTTGCTTTGAGTGCGGTTGCTGCCCATAGCCTGAGGATGCCCACCCGGACCACCTGATAGGGGGATTGGGGGGTGAGGTGGTCCCTGTGTTGCCGGAGCAGGGGTATGAGCATGAGGAATATGGGGTTGTTGATGCATGGGATAGTAATAGGCGGTTTGCCCATCGTCATCTTCTGAATACTAACGAAGCGGAGTGCATTTAAGGACAGAGCGGATTGACATATTTTAAGAAGGAAATACATACATAATAACCCGAAGGCGGAACTCTGGTGGTGTCTTTCTTCTCCTGTTCTAATCGTGCCTGCTCCTCCCTCTTTCTTTGAACTCGCTCTGGATTCTAACGAACGCTGTGCGACTAGCCGTGACCGGCGATGGTGGCGGAATTAGCACAGTTGGCGGTTGCAGACTACGCTTCTTCAGCGTTTCAAGACTAATCTTCGTACCGTCTGCATCTCTTATCACGATTGCTTTAGTTGCGCGTGACGGAACATAGGTGGAGACATTTGTATTGTGGGAGCGCGCAGATGATGCAGTAGTGGTTGATGGCCAGGGATGGCGCAATGAAATACCCGCGATAGTACTCATCGAAGGAAGGAAGGCGTGAGGCGGTTGTGGGAGGGCAGCAGAGACATCCCTCTTCGCCACACCGATACCAAGTAGACCAGGTTGACGTCTAGGAATCTCCAAAGGTGGCGGCGGCATTGACGACGTATCTATCCGAAAGGCCTCTTTCGAAGCCTTCGAAGGCTTGCTTATCGAATCATTGAACTGAGTCTTCACAATGTCTCCGTTTTCGATAACCTCCACAGGCTCCCCTTCTGCGACCCGTTCCCTAGAGTCTTCAGTGGGAGATTCGACGATAATATCCTGAGCGTCCTCGGCCTCAGGCTCTGCCTGTGCCACCCCATGTTGTAACTGAGCTTCTTGCTGCCGCGAGGCAGGAAACCTAACTCACTATGCGAAATTTGCATCCAAACAGCCATAGGACAATCCGCCTGGAGAGGGGAATCTTCATCTTCCTCATCTCCTCGAAGGTTTTCTGTAGCTGCTTGTTAATCTTCTCGTAGTCCTCCTACAGACTCTTAGCCAGAGTTAGATCGCTCTGAGTCTTTGCCTTGTTCGCGAGACGTTGAAGGGTCTTCCTCTGGTCTACAATGAGCTGCTGGAAGCGGGAGTATAGAACCACAGCTGCCTCTGTCTGTTTCAAATGTTTTTGCTGATTGACAAGCTCCTCCTGCGAGAGCAGTTCGTCCCCATCATTCCCCATAGCTAGAATGTCCTCTACGATGGCCCATGCAGAAGTGGACGTGTTATCAAACCGTTTAGCAATAGCACCTTCATCTAGTAGTTGCTTCCAAAAGCCCACTTTGAGCTCGGTTTGATCCCTAGTAGTGTCCCACATGGTCGTGGCTAGACGGGCGCGACCTAGAGCTACATCGCCACAAGTCCGACAAATTATCTGAAGATTTTGGTAAACGGATGTAGACACTCGCTTGTCGATGACGCTGTGGAGGTAGACTATCCCAGATATTTTGAGAGTGGTGCCATTTGAATACCTTTACAAACATGAAGAGGAGATCAGAGAATATTCAGACGACATACATCTGTGTCAGCCAATCAGAAATTTCCTTCAAAATCTCGATATCTGGCCGATGTGTATCGTCGAATCCAGGTGTGTCGACCAACACGATGCGGAGGCCATAGTGCTGGACAACATACGGGATGACATTATTGGCGTCGGACTTTAGGTTACGTGCGCTGCGCGTCTCAGGCTCTACGTACCTATTGAGGTGGTTGATGAACTGGCCATCTCTCATTAAAATTTGATGTTCAGAAATTTATCGTAGCGGCGCCTGCAGGCGCCAATCCCCGACTCCTGTGGTGGAAACAAATATTTTTGGGGGGACAAATTTATGTCACGAATCTTTTTTGTATAAAGTTACACTCAGGCTGGGGTGAACGAAATTACAATCATGGCATATTCCAAATTTCCAAGGCTCGTCAGTCAATTGTCTACCACCATAGCATCCCCGGATGACTTCTTTGAAGCCGATTCACCAGCAAGAGATTCCTTAGCCTTTCTCTTTTTACTATTTCCGCCTTCGTCGCCATTATCAACGATGTTACCATCTCCGAAGCTGGGCTTGACGTAATCCGCATCTGGCATAAGCTTCATGCCACGCAAAATAAGATGGTAAATGCGCGATCCATTAAGATCGTTTTTCGTCTTGGGGAACTTCCACCTAGTGAGTAATTGAGCAACCCGCTTAATGTATGAGGTAGGATAAGAAAAATAAACTAAACGTACAGTTTCAGATAAGCTTCGACTTCAACGATATCACCACTCTGCAGTTTCGAGTGGTATTCTGCAGGATGGATGGAAACGCCGTTCCTTTCATACACAGACGGCCCGCTAATCGTGACGTCCTGCAAATCTTCAGTGTTGACCAGGCTCGCATAACGGTGGTCGGGATCTGGAAGCTGGTCGAAATTCCAGACTTTACTACCTAGTACTCGTTCAATCAAATTGCAGCGTAAAGTTGATATAAAGTTTACTTTCTTACCAGCTGGTTTCGGAGCCCGTTTAGTCGGCTGAGTACTACCAGACTTGAGCGCATGCGCTTTGGCTTTGCCTTTTCACGAATGAGTAGTGTGTGCTAGTGCATAGTCGGCAAACTTACTCGGACTCATTAACGAGGTAGATTCTTGAAACAAAGATAAGACAATGGTAGTAAGTATTTCGCATACGAATTACCATTCAATCAAAAGGGGTACTCACAACCGATTGCGTCTCTCGAGATAAACGGAGTCTTGGAGCTCTTGAGGTTCGGGAACCCTTTGAACAAAGGTTCTGTGTGTAGAACAACGGAG